>JAEOAE010000704.1:0-15900 GCA_036365155.1 Meriones psammophilus | reverse complement strand
TATAACCCTAGCCCTAACCCTAACCCTAACCGGTAACCCTAACACTAACCCTAACCCGGAACCATAACCCTAACACTAACCCTAACCATAAACCTAACCCCTAACCCTAACCTAAACCTAACCCTACCTTAACGTAACCTAACCCTAAACACTAACCTAATCCTAACCCTAACCCTAACCCTAACCCTAACCCTATCCCTAACCCAAACCCTAACCCTAACTTGTTCCTAACAAGAACAAGGTAGGAAACTTGTTCCCTAACAAGAACAAGTTTCCAAGGAAAGAACATAAACACAAAGCACTACTTTGTAAACAAATTCACATGTGTGTCACTCTCTCAATTAGGAATACAGGAAAACTGAAAAGTGACATATTGCACTGTACAGCACAGGAACAAGTTTCCAATGAAAGAACCGAAAAGCAAAGCACTACTTTGTAAACTAATTCACATGTGTGTCGCCTATTCAATTATTATAACAGGAAAACTGAAAAGTGATATAACACACTGTACAGCACAGGAACAAGTTTCAACGAAAGAACAGAAAAGCAAAGCACTACTTTTAAACGGAATAACATGTGTGTCGCTTGCTCAATTCGAATACAGGATAACTGAAAAAGTGTTATCTCGCACTATATGGCACAGAAACAACTTTCCATCCAAAGAACAGAAACAAAAAGCACAACTTTGTAAACTACTTCACATATGTGTTGCCCTTCTAATTATTATTACAGGATAACTGAAAAGTGATATATCACACTGCACAGCACAGAAACAAGTTTCCAACAGAAAAACAGAAACGCAAAGCACTACTATGTAAACTAATTCACATACGCGTGGCGCCTGTTCAATTATTATAACAGGTAAACTGAAAAGTGATATAACCCAAACCCTAACCTAACCCCTAACCCTAACCCTAAGCCTAACCCTAACCCTACCCTAACCCTAACTGTAACTCTAACACTAACCCTAACACTAACTTGTTCCTAACAGGAACAAGTTTCCAACAAATGAACAGAAAAGCACAGCACAACTTTTTAAAATACAGTACATGTGTGTCGCTCACTCAATTAGGAATACAGGAAAACTGAAAAGTGATATATCGAACTGTACATCAAAGAAACAAGTTTTCATCGAAAGAACAGAAATGCAAAGCACAACTTTTTAAACTAATTCACATACGTGTAGCCTGTTCAATTATTATAACAGGAAAACTGAAAAGTGTTATAACCCTAACCTAACCCTCACCCCTAACAATAACTATAACCCTAACACTAACACTAACCACCTAACCCTAACCCTAACCTAACCTAACCCTAACCCTACCTAACCCCCGAACCATAACCTAACTTCTTCCTAATAGGAACAAATTTCCAACCCAAGAACATAAACGCAAAAGCACTACTTTGTAAACTAAATCACACGTGTGTCACTTGCTCAATTAGGAATACTGGAAAACTGAAAAGTGATATATTGCATTGTACAGCACAGGAACAAGTTTCCAACCAAAAGAACAAAAAAGCAAAGCACTACTTTGTAAACTAATTCACATACGTGTCGCTTGTTCAATTATTATTACAGGAAAACTGAAAAGTGATATAACACACTGTATCGCACAGGAACAAGTTTCCAAAGAATGAACAGAAAAGCAAAGCACTACTTTGTAAACTAAATCACATGTGTGTCACTCGCTCAATTAGGTATACAGGAAAACTGAAAATTGATATATCGCATTGTACAGCACAGGAATAAGTTTCCAATGAAAGAAAAGAAAAGAAAAGCACTACTTTTAAACGGAATCACATGTGTGTCGCTCGCTCAATTAGGAATACAGGAAAACTGAAAAGTGTTATCTCGCACCGTAAGGCACAGAAACAAGTTTTCATCGAAAGAACAGAAACACAAAGCACAACTTTATAAACTAATTCACAGACCTGTCGCCTTCTTCAATTATTATAACAGGAAAACTGTAAAGTGATATAACCCTAGCCCTAACCCTAACCCTAACCGGTAACCCTAACACTAACCCTAACCCGGAACCATAACCCTAACACTAACCCTAACCATAAACCTAACCCCTAACCCTAACCTAAACCTAACCCTACCTTAACGTAACCCTAACCCTAAACACTAACCCTAATCCTAACCCTAACCCTAACCCTATCCCTAACCCAAACCCTATCCTAACCCAAACCCTAACCTAACTTGTTCCTAACAAGAACAAGGTAGGAAACTTGTTCCTAACAAGAACAAGTTTCAAGGAAAGAACATAAACACAAAGCACTACTTTGTAAACAAATTCACATGTGTGTCACTCTCTCAATTAGGAATACAGGAAAACTGAAAAGTGACATATTGCACTGTACAGCACAGGAACAAGTTTCCAATGAAAGAACCGAAAAGCAAAGCACTACTTTGTAAACTAATTCACATGTGTGTCGCCTATTCAATTATTATAACAGGAAAACTGAAAAGTGATATAACACACTGTACAGCACAGGAACAAGTTTCCAACGAAAGAACAGAAAAGCAAAGCACTACTTTTAAACGGAATAACATGTGTGTCGCTTGCTCAATTCGGAATACTGGATAACTGAAAAGTGTTATCTCGCACTATATGGCACAGAAACAACTTTCCATCCAAAGAACAGAAACAAAAAGCACAACTTTGTAAACTACTTCACATATGTGTTGCCCTTCTAATTATTATTACAGGATAACTGAAAAGTGATATATCACACTGCACAGCACAGAAACAAGTTTCCAACAGAAAAACAGAAACGCAAAGCACTACTATGTAAATTAATTCACATACGTGGCGCCTGTTCAATTATTATAACAGGTAAACTGAAAAGTGATATAACCCAAACCCTAACCCTAACCCCCTAACCCTAACCTAAGCCTAACCTAACCCTACCTAACCCTAACTGTAACTCTAACACTAACCCTAACACTAACTTGTTCCTAACAGGAACAAGTTTCCAACAAATGAACAGAAAAGCACAGCACAACTTTTTAAAATACAGTACATGTGTGTCGCTCACTCAATTAGGAATACAGGAAAACTGAAAAGTGATATATCGAACTGTACATCAAAGAAACAAGTTTTCATCGAAAGAACAGAAATGCAAAGCACAACTTTTTAAACTAATTCACATACGTGTAGCCTGTTCAATTATTATAACAGGAAAACTGAAAAGTGTTATAACCCTAACCCTAACCCTCACCCCCTAACAATAACTATAACCCTAACACTAACACTAACCACCTAACCCTAACCCTAACCCTAACCCTAACCCTAACCCTACCCTAACCCTAACCATAACCCTAACTTCTTCCTAATAGGAACAAATTTCCAACCCAAGAACATAAACGCAAAGCACTACTTTTTGTAAACTAAATCACACGTGTGTCACTTGCTCAATTAGGAATACTGGAAAACTGAAAAGTGATATATTGCATTGTACAGCACAGGAACAAGTTTCCAACCAAAGAACAAAAAAGCAAAGCACTACTTTGTAAACTAATTCACATACGTGTCGCTTGTTCAATTATTATTACAGGAAAACTGAAAAGTGATATAACACACTGTATCGCACAGGAACAAGTTTCCAAAGAATGAACAGAAAAGCAAAGCACTACTTTGTAAACTAAATCACATGTGTGTCACTCGCTCAATTAGGAATACAGGAAAAATGAAAAGTGATATATTGCACTGTACAGCACAGGAATAAGTTTCGAACGAAAGAACAGAAAAGCAAAGCAGTACTTTGTAAACTAAATCACATGTGTGTCTCTCGCTCAATATGGAATACAGGAAAAACGAAAAGAGATATATTGCACTGTAGAACACAGGAACATGTTTCTATGAAAGAACAGAAACGTAAAACAAAACTTTGTAAACTAATTCACATACGTGTTGCCTGTTCAATTATTAAAACACGAAAACTTAAAAGTGATATAACCCTAAAACTAATCATAACCTAACACTAACCCTAACCCCCTAACACTAAACCTAACCCTAACCCTAACCCTCCGCTTACACTAACCCGAACCTTAACCCTAACTTGTTCCTACAAAGCACTACTTTGTAAACTAAATCACATGTGTGTCACTCGCTCAATTAGGTATACAGGAAAACTGAAAATTGATATATCGCATTGTACAGCACAGGAATAAGTTTCCAATGAAAGAAAAGAAAAGAAAAGCACTACTTTTAAACGGAATCACATGTGTGTCGCTCGCTCAATTAGGAATACAGGAAAACTGAAAAGTGTTATCTCGCACCGTAAGGCACAGAAACAAGTTTTCATCGAAAGAACAGAAACACAAAGCACAACTTTATAAACTAATTCACAGACCTGTCGCCCCTTCAATTATTATAACAGGAAAACTGTAAAGTGATATAACCCTAGCCCTAACCCTAACCCTAACCGGTAACCCTAACACTAACCCTAACCCGGAACCATAACCCTAACACTAACCCTAACCATAAACCTAACCCCTAACCCTAACCTAAACCTAACCCTACCTTAACGTAAACCTAACCCTAAACACTAACCCTAATCCTAACCCTAACCCTAACCCTAACCCTAACCCTATCCCTAACCCAAACCCTAACCTAACTTGTTTTCCTAACAAGAACAAGGTAGGAAACTTGTTCCTAACAAGAACAAGTTTCCAAGGAAAGAACATAAACACAAAGCACTACTTTGTAAACAAATTCACATGTGTGTCACTCTCTCAATTAGGAATACAGGAAAACTGAAAAGTGACATATTGCACTGTACAGCACAGGAACAAGTTTCCAATGAAAGAACCGAAAAGCAAAGCACTACTTTGTAAACTAATTCACATGTGTGTCGCCTATTCAATTATTATAACAGGAAAACTGAAAAGTGATATAACACACTGTACAGCACAGGAACAAGTTTCCAACGAAAGAACAGAAAAGCAAAGCACTACTTTTAAACGGAATAACATGTGTGTCGCTTGCTCAATTCGGAATACTGGATAACTGAAAAGTGTTATCTCGCACTATATGGCACAGAAACAACTTTCCATCCAAAGAACAGAAACAAAAAGCACAACTTTGTAAACTACTTCACATATGTGTTGCCCTTCTAATTATTATTACAGGATAACTGAAAAGTGATATATCACACTGCACAGCACAGAAACAAGTTTCCAACAGAAAAACAGAAACGCAAAGCACTACTATGTAAATTAATTCACATACGTGGCGCCTGTTCAATTATTATAACAGGTAAACTGAAAAGTGATATAACCCAAACCCTAACCCTAACCCCCTAACCCTAACCCTAAGCCTAACCCTAACCCTACCCTAACCCTAACTGTAACTCTAACACTAACCCTAACACTAACTTGTTCCTAACAGGAACAAGTTTCCAACAAATGAACAGAAAAGCACAGCACAACTTTTTAAAATACAGTACATGTGTGTCGCTCACTCAATTAGGAATACAGGAAAACTGAAAAGTGATATATCGAACTGTACATCAAAGAAACAAGTTTTCATCGAAAGAACAGAAATGCAAAGCACAACTTTTTAAACTAATTCACATACGTGTAGCCTGTTCAATTATTATAACAGGAAAACTGAAAAGTGTTATAACCCTAACCCTAACCCTCACCCCCTAACAATAACTATAACCCTAACACTAACACTAACCACCTAACCCTAACCACCTAACCCTAACCCTAACCCTAACCCTACCCTAACCCGAACCATAACCCTAACTTCTTCCTAATAGGAACAAATTTCCAACCCAAGAACATAAACGCAAAGCACTACTTTGTAAACTAAATCACACGTGTGTCACTTGCTCAATTAGGAATACTGGAAAACTGAAAAGTGATATATTGCATTGTACAGCACAGGAACAAGTTTCCAACCAAAGAACAAAAAAGCAAAGCACTACTTTGTAAACTAATTCACATACGTGTCGCTTGTTCAATTATTATTACAGGAAAACTGAAAAGTGATATAACACACTGTATCGCACAGGAACAAGTTTCCAAAGAATGAACAGAAAAGCAAAGCACTACTTTGTAAACTAAATCACATGTGTGTCACTCGCTCAATTAGGAATACAGGAAAAATGAAAAGTGATATATTGCACTGTACAGCACAGGAATAAGTTTCGAACGAAAGAACAGAAAAGCAAAGCAGTACTTTGTAAACTAAATCACATGTGTGTCTCTCGCTCAATATGGAATACAGGAAAAACGAAAAGAGATATATTGCACTGTAGAACACAGGAACATGTTTCTATGAAAGAACAGAAACGTAAAACAAAACTTTGAAAACTAATTCACATACGTGTTGCCTGTTCAATTATTAAAACACGAAAACTTAAAAGTGATATAACCCTAAAACTAATCATAACCTAACACTAACCCTAACCCCCTAACACTAAACCTAACCCTAACCCTAACCCTCCGCTTACACTAACCCGAACCTTAACCCTAACTTGTTCCTACAAAGCACTACTTTGTAAACTAAATCACATGTGTGTCACTCGCCTCAATTAGGTATACAGGAAAACTGAAAATTGATATATCGCATTGTACAGCACAGGAATAAGTTTCAATGAAAGAAAAGAAAAGAAAAGCACTACTTTTAAACGGAATCACATGTGTGTCGCCGCTCAATTAGGAATACAGGAAAACTGAAAAGTGTTATCTCGCACCGTAAGGCACAGAAACAAGTTTTCATCGAAAAGAACAGAAACACAAAGCACAACTTTATAAACTAATTCACAGACCTGTCGCCCTTCAATTATTATAACAGGAAAACTGTAAAGTGATATAACCTAGCCCTAACCCTAACCCTAACCGTAACCCTAACACTAACCCTAACCCGAACCATAACCCTAACACTAACCCTAACCATAAACCTAACCCTAACCCTAACCTAAACCTAACCCTACCTTAACGTAACCCTAACCCTAAACACTAACCCTAATCCTAACCCTAACCCTAACCCTAACCCTAACCCTAACCCTAACCCTAAACCCTAACCCTAACCCTAACTTGTTCCTAACAAGAACAAGGTAGGAAACTTGTTCCTAACAAGAACAAGTTTCCAAGGAAAGAACATAAACACAAAGCACTACTTTGTAAACAAATTCACATGTGTGTCACTCTCTCAATTAGGAATACAGGAAAACTGAAAAGTGACATATTGCACTGTACAGCACAGGAACAAGTTTCCAATGAAAGAACCGAAAAGCAAAGCACTACTTTGTAAACTAATTCACATGTGTGTCGCCTATTCAATTATTATAACAGGAAAAACTGAAAAGTGATATAACACACTGTACAGCACAGGAACAAGTTTCCAACGAAAGAACAGAAAAGCAAAGCACTACTTTTAAACGGAATAACATGTGTGTCGCTTGCTCAATTCGGAATACTGGATAACTGAAAAGTGTTATCTCGCACTATATGGCACAGAAACAACTTTCCATCCAAAGAACAGAAACAAAAAGCACAACTTTGTAAACTACTTCACATATGTGTTGCCCTTCTAATTATTATTACAGGATAACTGAAAAGTGATATATCACACTGCACAGCACAGAAACAAGTTTCCAACAGAAAAACAGAAACGCAAAGCACTACTATGTAAACTAATTCACATACGTGGCGCCTGTTCAATTATTATAACAGGTAAACTGAAAAGTGATATAACCCAAACCCTAACCCTAACCCCCTAACCCTAACCCTAAGCCTAACCCTAACCCTACCCTAACCCTAACTGTAACTCTAACACTAACCCTAACACTAACTTGTTCCTAACAGGAACAAGTTTCCAACAAATGAACAGAAAAGCACAGCACAACTTTTTAAAATACAGTACATGTGTGTCGCTCACTCAATTAGGAATACAGGAAAACTGAAAAGTGATATATCGAACTGTACATCAAAGAAACAAGTTTTCATCGAAAGAACAGAAATGCAAAGCACAACTTTTTAAACTAATTCACATACGTGTAGCCTGTTCAATTATTATAACAGGAAAACTGAAAAGTGTTATAACCCTAACCCTAACCCTCACCCCCTAACAATAACTATAACCCTAACACTAACACTAACCACCTAACCCTAACCCTAACCCTAACCCTAACCCTAACCCTACCCTAACCCGAACCATAACCCTAACTTCTTCCTAATAGGAACAAATTTCCAACCCAAGAACATAAACGCAAAGCACTACTTTGTAAACTAAATCACACGTGTGTCACTTGCTCAATTAGGAATACTGGAAAACTGAAAAGTGATATATTGCATTGTACAGCACAGGAACAAGTTTCCAACCAAAGAACAAAAAAGCAAAGCACTACTTTGTAAACTAATTCACATACGTAAACATTGTTCAATTATTATTACAGGAAAACTGAAAAGTGATATAACACACTGTATCGCACAGGAACAAGTTTCAAAGAATGAACAGAAAAGCAAAGCACTACTTTGTAAACTAAATCACATGTGTGTCACTCGCTCAATTAGGAATACAGGAAAATGAAAAGTGATATATTGCACTGTACAGCACAGGAATAAGTTTTAACGAAGAACAGAAAAGCAAAGCAGTACTTTGTAAACTAAATCACATGTGTGTCTCTCGCTCAATATGGAATACAGGAAAAACGAAAAGAGATATATTGCACTGTAGAACACAGGAACATGTTTCTATGAAAGAACAGAAACGTAAAACAAAACTTTGTAAACTAATTCACATACGTGTTGCCTGTTCAATTATTAAAACACGAAAACTTAAAAGTGATATAACCCTAAAACTAATCATAACCTAACACTAACCCTAACCCCCTAACACTAAACCTAACCCTAACCCTAACCCTCCGCTTACACTAACCCGAACCTTAACCCTAACTTGTTCCTACAAAGCACTACTTTGTAAACTAAATCACATGTGTGTCACTCGCTCAATTAGGTATACAGGAAAACTGAAAATTGATATATCGCATTGTACAGCACAGGAATAAGTTTCAATGAAAGAAAAGAAAAGAAAAGCACTACTTTTAAACGGAATCACATGTGTGTCGCTCGCTCAATTAGGAATACAGGAAAACTAAAAGTGTTATCTCGCACCGTAAAGGCACAGAAACAAGTTTTCATCGAAAGAACAGAAACACAAAGCACAACTTTATAAACTAATTCACAGACCTGTCGCCCTTCAATTATTATAACAGGAAAACTGTAAAGTGATATAACCCTAGCCCCAACCCTAACCCTAACCGTAACCCTAACACTAACCCTAACCCGAACCATAACCCTAACACTAACCCTAACCATAAACCTAACCCCTAACCCTAACCTAAACCTAACCCTACCTTAACGTAACCCTAACCCTAAACACTAACCCTAATCCTAACCCTAACCCTAACCCTATCCCTAACCCAAACCCTAACCCTAACTTGTTCCTAACAAGAACAAGGTAGGAAACTTGTTCCTAACAAGAACAAGTTTCCAAGGAAAGAACATAAACACAAAGCACTACTTTGTAAACAAATTCACATGTGTGTCACTCTCTCAATTAGGAATACAGGAAAACTGAAAAGTGACATATTGCACTGTACAGCACAGGAACAAGTTTCCAATGAAAGAACCGAAAAGCAAAGCACTACTTTGTAAACTAATTCACATGTGTGTCGCCTATTCAATTATTATAACAGGAAAACTGAAAAGTGATATAACACACTGTACAGCACAGGAACAAGTTTCCAACGAAAGAACAGAAAAGCAAAGCACTACTTTTAAACGGAATAACATGTGTGTCGCTTGCTCAATTCGGAATACAGGATAACTGAAAAGTGTTATCTCGCACTATATGGCACAGAAACAACTTTCCATCCAAAGAACAGAAACAAAAGCACAACTTTGTAAACTACTTCACATATGTGTTGCCCTTCTAATTATTATTACAGGATAACTGAAAAGTGATATATCACACTGCACAGCACAGAAACAAGTTTCCAACAGAAAAACAGAAACGCAAAGCACTACTATGTAAACTAATTCACATACGTGGCGCCTGTTCAATTATTATAACAGGTAAACTGAAAAGTGATATAACCCAAACCCTAACCCTAACCCCTAACCCTAACCCTAAGCCTAACCCTAACCCTACCTAACCCTAACTGTAACTCTAACACTAACCCTAACACTAACTTGTTCCTAACAGGAACAAGTTTCCAACAAATGAACAGAAAAGCACAGCACAACTTTTTAAAATACAGTACATGTGTGTCGCTCACTCAATTAGGAATACAGGAAAACTGAAAAGTGATATATCGAACTGTACATCAAAGAAACAAGTTTTCATCGAAAGAACAGAAATGCAAAGCACAACTTTTTAAACTAATTCACATACGTGTAGCCTGTTCAATTATTATAACAGGAAAACTGAAAAGTGTTATAACCTAACCCTAACCTCACCCCCTAACAATAACTATAACCCTAACACTAACACTAACCACCTAACCAACCTAACCCTAACCCTAACCCTAACCCTACCCTAACCCGAACCATAACCCTAACTTCTTCCTAATAGGAACAAATTTCCAACCCAAGAACATAAACGCAAAGCACTACTTTGTAAACTAAATCACACGTGTGTCACTTGCTCAATTAGGAATACTGGAAAACTGAAAAGTGATATATTGCATTGTACAGCACAGGAACAAGTTTCCAACCAAAGAACAAAAAAGCAAAGCACTACTTTGTAAACTAATTCACATACGTGTCGCTTGTTCAATTATTATTACAGGAAAACTGAAAAGTGATATAACACACTGTATCGCACAGGAACAAGTTTCCAAAGAATGAACAGAAAAGCAAAGCACTACTTTGTAAACTAAATCACATGTGTGTCACTCGCTCAATTAGGAATACAGGAAAAAATGAAAAGTGATATATTGCACTGTACAGCACAGGAATAAGTTTCAACGAAAGAACAGAAAAGCAAAGCAGTACTTTGTAAACTAAATCACATGTGTGTCTCTCGCTCAATATGGAATACAGGAAAAAGCGAAAAGAGATATATTGCACTGTAGAACACAGGAACATGTTTCTATGAAAGAACAGAAACGTAAAACAAAACTTTGAAAACTAATTCACATACGTGTTGCCTGTTCAATTATTAAAACACGAAAACTTAAAAGTGATATAACCCTAAAACTAATCATAACCTAACACTAACCCTAACCCCCTAACACTAAACCTAACCCTAACCCTAACCCTCCGCTTACACTAACCCGAACCTTAACCCTAACTTGTTCCTACAAAGCACTACTTTGTAAACTAAATCACATGTGTGTCACTCGCTCAATTAGGTATACAGGAAAACTGAAAATTGATATATCGCATTGTACAGCACAGGAATAAGTTTCCAATGAAAGAAAAGAAAAGAAAAGCACTACTTTTAAACGGAATCACATGTGTGTCGCTCGCTCAATTAGGAATACAGGAAAACTGAAAAGTGTTATCTCGCACCGTAAGGCACAGAAACAAGTTTTCATCGAAAGAACAGAAACACAAAGCACAACTTTATAAACTAATTCACAGACCTGTCGCCCCTTCAATTATTATAACAGGAAAACTGTAAAGTGATATAACCCTAGCCCTAACCCTAACCCTAACCGGTAACCCTAACACTAACCCTAACCCGGAACCATAACCCTAACACTAACCCTAACCATAAACCTAACCCCTAACCCTAACCTAAACCTAACCCTACCTTAACGTAACCCTAACCCTAAACACTAACCCTAATCCTAACCCTAACCCTAACCCTATCCCTAACCCAAACCCTAACCCTAACTTGTTCCTAACAAGAACAAGGTAGGAAACTTGTTCCTAACAAGAACAAGTTTCCAAGGAAAGAACATAAACACAAAGCACTACTTTGTAAACAAATTCACATGTGTGTCACTCTCTCAATTAGGAATACAGGAAAACTGAAAAGTGACATATTGCACTGTACAGCACAGGAACAAGTTTCCAATGAAAGAACCGAAAAGCAAAGCACTACTTTGTAAACTAATTCACATGTGTGTCGCCTATTCAATTATTATAACAGGAAAACTGAAAAGTGATATAACACACTGTACAGCACAGGAACAAGTTTCCAACGAAAGAACAGAAAAGCAAAGCACTACTTTTAAACGGAATAACATGTGTGTCGCTTGCTCAATTCGGAATACAGGATAACTGAAAAGTGTTATCTCGCACTATATGGCACAGAAACAACTTTCCATCCAAAGAACAGAAACAAAAAGCACAACTTTGTAAACTACTTCACATATGTGTTGCCCTTCTAATTATTATTACAGGATAACTGAAAAGTGATATATCACACTGCACAGCACAGAAACAAGTTTCCAACAGAAAAACAGAAACGCAAAGCACTACTATGTAAACTAATTCACATACGTGGCGCCTGTTCAATTATTATAACAGGTAAACTGAAAAGTGATATAACCCAAACCCTAACCCTAACCCCCTAACCCTAACCCTAAGCCTAACCCTAACCCTACCCTAACCCTAACTGTAACTCTAACACTAACCCTAACACTAACTTGTTCCTAACAGGAACAAGTTTCCAACAAATGAACAGAAAAGCACAGCACAACTTTTTAAAATACAGTACATGTGTGTCGCTCACTCAATTAGGAATACAGGAAAACTGAAAAGTGATATATCGAACTGTACATCAAAGAAACAAGTTTTCATCGAAAGAACAGAAATGCAAAGCACAACTTTTTAAACTAATTCACATACGTGTAGCCTGTTCAATTATTATAACAGGAAAACTGAAAAGTGTTATAACCCTAACCCTAACCTCACCCCTAACAATAACTATAACCCTAACACTAACACTAACCACCTAACCCTAACCCTAACCCTAACCCTAACCCTAACCCTACCCTAACCCAACCATAACCCTAACTTCTTCCTAATAGGAACAAATTTCCAACCCAAGAACATAAACGCAAAGCACTACTTTGTAAACTAAATCACACGTGTGTCACTTGCTCAATTAGGAATACTGGAAAACTGAAAAGTGATATATTGCATTGTACAGCACAGGAACAAGTTTCCAACCAAAGAACAAAAAAGCAAAGCACTACTTTGTAAACTAATTCACATACGTGTCGCTTGTTCAATTATTATTACAGGAAAACTGAAAAGTGATATAACACACTGTATCGCACAGGAACAAGTTTCAAAAGAATGAACAGAAAAGCAAAGCACTACTTTGTAAACTAAATCACATGTGTGTCACTCGCTCAATTAGGAATACAGGAAAAAATGAAAAGTGATATATTGCACTGTACAGCACAGGAATAAGTTTGAACGAAAAGAACAGAAAAGCAAAGCAGTACTTTGTAAACTAAATCACATGTGTGTCTCTCGCTCAATATGGAATACAGGAAAACGAAAAGAGATATATTGCACTGTAGAACACAGGAACATGTTTCTATGAAAGAACAGAAACGTAAAACAAAACTTTGTAAACTAATTCACATACGTGTTGCCTGTTCAATTATTAAAACACGAAAACTTAAAAGTGATATAACCCTAAAACTAATCATAACCTAACACTAACCCTAACCCCCTAACACTAAACCTAACCCTAACCCTAACCCTCCGCTACACACTAACCCGAACCTTAACCTAACTTGTTCCTACAAAGCACTACTTTGTAAACTAAATCACATGTGTGTCACTCGCTCAATTAGGTATACAGGAAAACTGAAAATTGATATATCGCATTGTACAGCACAGGAATAAGTTTCCAATGAAAGAAAAGAAAAGAAAAGCACTACTTTTAAACGGAATCACATGTGTGTCGCTCGCTCAATTAGGAATACAGGAAAACTGAAAAGTGTTATCTCGCACCGTAAGGCACAGAAACAAATTTTCATCGAAAGAACAGAAACACAAAGCACAACTTTATAAACTAATTCACAGACCTGTCGCCCCTTCAATTATTATAACAGGAAAACTGTAAAGTGATATAACCCTAGCCCTAACCCTAACCCTAACTGGTAACCCTAACACTAACCCTAACCCGGAACCATAACCCTAACACTAACCCTAACCATAAACCTAACCCCTAACCCTAACCTAAACCTAACCCTACCTTAACGTAACCCTAACCCTAAACACTAACCCTAATCCTAACCCTAACCCTAACCCTAACCCTAACCCTATCCCTAACCCAAACCCTAACCCTAACTTGTTCCTAACAAGAACAAGGTAGGAAACTTGTTCCTAACAAGAACAAGTTTCCAAGGAAAGAACATAAACACAAAGCACTACTTTGTAAACAAATTCACATGTGTGTCACTCTCTCAATTAGGAATACAGGAAAACTGAAAAGTGACATATTGCACTGTACAGCACAGGAACAAGTTTCCAATGAAAGAACCGAAAAGCAAAGCACTACTTTGTAAACTAATTCACATGTGTGTCGCCTATTCAATTATTATAACAGGAAAACTGAAAAGTGATATAACACACTGTACAGCACAGGAACAAGTTTCCAACGAAAGAACAGAAAAGCAAAGCACTACTTTTAAACGGAATAACATGTGTGTCGCTTGCTCAATTCGGAATACAGGATAACTGAAAAAGTGTTATCTACGCACTATATGGCACAGAAACAACTTTCCATCCAAAGAACAGAAACAAAAAGCACAACTTTGTAAACTACTTCACATATGTGTTGCCCTTCTAATTATTATTACAGGATAACTGAAAAGTGATATATCACACTGCACAGCACAGAAACAAGTTTCCAACAGAAAACAGAAACGCAAAAGCACTACTATGTAAATTAATTCACATACGTGGCGCCTGTTCAATTATTATAATAACAGGTAAACTGAAAAGTGATATAACCCAAACCCTAACCCTAACCCCTAACCCTAACCCTAAGCCTAACCCTAACCCTACCTAACCCTAACTGTAACTCTAACACTAACCTAACACTAACTTGTTCCTAACAGGAACAAGTTTCCAACAAATGAACAGAAAAGCACAGCACAACTTTTTAAAATACAGTACATGTGTGTCGCTCACTCAATTAGGAATACAGGAAAACTGAAAAGTGATATATCGAACTGTACATCAAAGAAACAAGTTTTCATCGAAAAGAACAGAAATGCAAAGCACAACTTTTTAAACTAATTCACATACGTGTAGCCTGTTCAATTATTATAACAGGAAAACTGAAAAGTGTTATAACCCTAACCCTAACCTCACACCCTAACAATAACTATAACCCTAACACTAACACTAACCACCCTAACCCTAACCCCTAACCCCATAACCCTAACCCTACCCTAACCCGAACCATAACCCTAACTTCTTCCTAATAGGAACAAATTTCCAACCCAAGAACATAAACAAAAGCACTACTTTGTAAACTAAATCACACGTGTGTCACTTGCTCAATTAGGAATACTGGAAAACTGAAAAGTGATATATTGCATTGTACAGCACAGGAACAAGTTTCCAACCAAAGAACAAAAAAAAAAGCACTACTTTGTAAACTAATTCACATACGCGTCGCTTGTTCAATTATTATTACAGGAAAACTGAAAAGTGATATAACACACTGTATCGCACAGGAACAAGTTTCAAAGAATGAACAGAAAAGCAAAGCACTACTTTGTAAACTAAATCACATGTGTGTCACTCGCTCAATTAGGAATACAGGAAAAATGAAAAGTGATATATTGCACTGTACAGCACAGGAATAAGTTTCGAACGAAAGAACAGAAAAGCAAAGCAGTACTTTGTAAACTAAATCACATGTGTGTCTCTCGCTCAATATGGAATACAGGAAA
>JAEOAE010001232.1:0-139999 GCA_036365155.1 Meriones psammophilus | reverse complement strand
GCAGGAGGTGTGAACTTGCAGGGAGTTTTGAACCTGTAGGGAGGGGTGAACATGCAAGAAGGTGTGAACATGCAGGGAGGTGTAAGTGTGGTAGGTGATATCGCCCAGGGAGGTGTGAGCATGGTAGGAGGTGTGAACTTGCAGGGAGGTATGAATTCAGGGTATTGGGTGGGCTATGCCAGCCTTGAGGACCGTAAAACATGAAAGAACTGAGGGATTGCTGGGAAAAAAAATGGCAGCTAGTTCTGCATTGATATGTTAAATACGAACCTCTGCCTTTTGTTCCAGGTATGAAACCTACATCTATGGAAATATAAACTTCAGAGAGAGTAGTATAGTCTCCATTAGGTAATGATTAAAAAATGAGCTCACAAGGAAGAAAGGTGGCAAAGACAAAGATTCTATTTTTCTTTGCTTTCTTTATATCATCTTTCTTTTCTTTGAGAGAGGGTGGGTACCCAGACTGGACTTAAATTTTTGCTGTCAAGTTTTGCTTTTCTAATTCATTTTTATTTTATTAATCATTTTTATTTTTTCACAATTTATTCATTGTATACCCCTATTAAAGGCCACTCCCTCAATTCCTACTGGTCCCACCCTCCTTCCTCTTTCCCCCAAACCCTTTTCCCTAATCCACTCAAAGGGGGAGTTCCCTCCTCTCCCATCCATCCACACATTATCAGAACACTACTCAGCTATTAAAATCAGGGAAATAAAATTTCTGCTCTTATTACTTCTGCATAGGCCACTGTGCTCACCTCAGAAGATTTTATACTATGAAACTTGCCTGCAAGCTTACTGTGAAATAAAGACTAGGTATAATTCATTTTAGAGAGTCCCAACCCCAAGACACTGTTTTATTTACCATCTCACATCCAGAAACATGTGAAATTTGAAATGCTATGAAGTGTGAAACATTTTTTTCACAAGCATTTCAGAGAACGTGGTTCTCTTGCTTGTTTCCCACCAGCCCAGGAAGGAAGGAGGGCCAGAAGATGAGGTATAAAACTTGGAAGCCACCTAAGCATAACAGTGATCAGAACACTCGGGGAACCACCTCAGAAAGTAAGTTCAACTTTAATTCTAGAAAACAGAGGGTATGTACCCCTTGGGGAGTGACCGGGATGCTCTAAGGATAGGTGTAGATAATTGTTTAAAACAGGGCACTTCCAGAATGCTTGATTTGCATTAAACAGCACATTCCTATTATATGAAAAAGAACATGGAACCTAATTATCCTATATTTGAAGGGAGGGGAGTTATCAGGGATCTGTGTCAAAGGCCATGCATCAAATTTGGTTGCTGGCATCTATGTCTAAAGGCACTCTCCAGATGAAGTCAGGCAGAGAAAACTCACCCTTGCCATGGTTATACAACTAGGCCAGCAGCAGGGTCATACATGGAAGAGAAAGCCTCCTCCTTCACATCTCAAAATTCAGTCTGGGTTGTGATGGTTTTCAATAGAACCCCTGGAACAATAGGTATCTGTACACAAAGAAACTTCTACAGGCTACCACTGTTGTGATACTCTCAGAGAACTTCCTGGCTGGTGTTAGTTCACCATTTCCTACATATTCATCCACTGGACTCAAAGTTTCTTGTGTAAAGTGAGGCAATTGAAAACAGTAAATATTGAGAATCAGGATTATCAATAAGTCTTCCCTAAACACCTTATTATATAATACTGTTGCATGTAATTGATATTTACCATTCATTGTATTCTTTTAAAAATAAGTTTATTTACTTTACATTACAATCATAATCCCGCTCCCTTCTCTCCCCCATTACTACCCTCCACTACTATTGTCTCCATTCCCTTTCCCCTTTCCGTTCAGAAAAGGAAGGTCATTTCCATTGAGCTAGATTTTCACTTCTGTTGGATCTCAGTGGACCAAAGAACACAAAGGCCTTTCCATATTGCTTTTAGTCACAGAATTCCTCTCCAGTAAGGATACTTTCATGATGATGATGACTCTAGATTTGTGCAAGTCCTCACCATTTTAATACATTCATAAATTCTATTCAGTATGAATCCTTCCAAGATGATGAAGATTAGACAAATGTGGAATGGTTTCACCATGGTAAAAGCACTCACAGTCTTTCTATCCATTAGGATTTCTTTCATGGGTGTGAAGATGATTCTGAAGTCCAAAAGTTTTTTTTTCACATTGGTTATAGTTAGACAGCTTCTTTCCAATATGTGTTCTTTTATGTATTAGGAAATTCTATGTGCAAAGGATTTGCCACATAGTTATATTCATATGGTTTCCCTCCAGAATGTGTTGTTTTCCTAGGAGATGACTGTTACATACAAAGGCTTTATCACACTAATTACCCTCACAAGGCTTCTCTCCACTGTGTGTTTTTTCATGTTTTCAGAGACTACTCTGTTGTGCAAGGGCTTTATCATGTTGAGTATATTTATAAGGTTTCTTTCCAGTATGTGTTCTTTTATGCCGTATGAGATGACTGTTTTCTGCAAAGGCTTTCCCGCACTCATTACATTCATGAGGTTTCTCTCCAGTGTGTGTTCTTTTATTGCTTAAGAGAGTACTGTTTTCAGCAAAGGCTTTACCACACTGGCTACATTCATAAGGTTTCGCTTCAGTGTGTGTTCTTTTATGCCGTATGAGAGTACTGGTTTTTGCAAAGGCTTTACCACACTCATTACATTTATAAGGTTTCTCTCCAGTGTGTGTTCTTTTATGGTTTAAGAGAGTACTGTTTTCTGCAAAGGCTTTACCACCCTGGTTACATTCATAATGCTTCTCTCCAGTGTGTGTTCTTTTATGCCACATGAGATGACTGTTTTTTACAAAGGCTTTACCACATTGATTACATTTGTAAGACTTCTCTCCTGTGTGTGTTCTTTTATGCCATATGAGAACAGTGATATAGGAGAAGGCTTTACCACATAGAGTGCATTTAAAGGGTTTCTCTCCAGTATGACTATATTCATGCCTGCAAAGAAAATTGGCACATGTGAAAGTTTTACCACAGTGATTTCATTACACTAATAAATATATTTATCTATATTAATTAATTTCATAATTTGGTCTAATGGTAAAGAAGAATCAAATTTTAAAGTTTTATTACTTTATTTACTTTCATGGTATTCACCTTCATTATGGGTATTTTTGAAGATCCCTGTGATGGTAAGAGCATTTGTTATGTGGTTCACTTTTATAGCACCATTTTTCTATAAGAGCTTTTCTCAAATATATGAAGATTATTGTAAGAATTCAGAGTTTTACCACAGCAATCCCATTCACAAATTTTTGTACTGTATGAATGACACTTTATTTAAAAAGTGAGCAGGACACGCAGAAGAAGTTCCAAATTCCTAGTATTCATAGGTATTTTCAGCAGTATGAGTTTGCTGATGAATTCACAGTGAAGTTGCAAAACCAATTAACACTAACCATTTATCACAGTCAGAAAATCTACTCAAAGTGGGGACTACTACAAAATCAATTGTTCTTGGAGAAAGACAGATACACTGCTTCTTTCAATATCCCTATGCTCATGTGTCTTAGAAACATTGTGACATATGATACACCTATTTAAATTAAAAGATTAATAAAAGATTCCCACATTAAATTAACAAATTTTTTTGTTCATCATAGACATGTTATATAGGGATTAATGTTTCTCCACAACAATATTCTTGATTCTCATAAGCTGCTCATTTCACTAAACTTTACAATGTTAATGCATGAATATTAGTAACACTGGTTTACTATGATATATTTGCCTATTAGAAGGTTTTGGACACATACTGATCACCTATTCAATGTATATACCTCTTAAAATATCTGAGTAGATATAATGAGACTAAACAGATTGGCAGTTCAACTAAGTAGCTATAATGTCTATATGACTTAAATGGTGTTTTCGTTTACAACATTATTTTATTTTCTTCTATCTTAGGGAAGTGCCTTACAAACACAAATCAGATACCTGACATTGAGGTATATGGAATTGTGAGATTTTAATGATCATCAGTAAACTTAAATCAGTGCTCTTTTTACACTGTTGCGTTTCTTTAAAACCTCCAGGACAAAGCCAGGTGTGCTGGTACATTCTTTAATCTAAGCATTTGTGGAGGCAGAAGCAGGCAGATCTGTGTGATTTTGAGATCACATTGGTCTAACAAGGAAGTCTAAGTCAAGCCACAGCTACACAGAACAAAAACTATTTCAAAAACAGAAAATAAAAAGCAGCCAACAAACAAACAAACAAAAAGCTTCCAAGACACATTAAAATTTCTTAAGATTCATATCTGTATCAGTGTGCACATAAAGTTACCTTTTATTACTTGTAGAACTTTGAAAATGTTCTTCAATATTATGATCATCCCAATTGTAGCCTAAAATATAGTACCAGAAAATATATATTATTGGAAATATCATGTTATTATTAAGGCAAAACTTAAATCACTATCTTCTGTGACCCTTAGAACCATGCCTGATTTATTTACCTCATTCCTCCTCATTCTCAATTGGAATTACAGAAGAGGATCAATACCAAAGTAAGAGTTGTCTCTTTATTTTAAAAGTGAAAGAAAAATTGCAGTCTTACCTATAGCAGTGAGGTTTTCACAGGTCTCTACCATCACATCTTTGTAGAGTTGCTTCTGGGAAGGTTCCAGCAAAGCCCACTCTTCTTGGCTGAATTTCACATGCACGTCATTGAAGGTCACTGAATTCTAAAATATGCCATACATTTGTACATCAGAAAGAGTGGCAACAGTATAAATTTATACTTCATTGTCAATATAATCATATAATTCTACTGCGTCTTCAATTTATTTTCTGACACAGAAGTGCTAATGTTATATAGTTGGGTGCTGTGCATGATATGAAGTAGGGGAGATGAAAAAGCCTAAAGGTTTGATTGAAAAAAAAAAACACAAAGGCGTGCTTCAAAAACCTGTGTTTCATCAGTTTGTAAGACATGAATATAAAGTAGCCATTAGTTCTTGAGCAATCTATGAATCATCTTCAGTTACTTGGGTGAGTAGGTCAGGACCCTGTCATGAGACAGGTGGAAGGACAAAACACAGTCATGATATTTTATATAGCATCAAATGAGATGTTTTGATCAGGGGACACTGAACAGATGGGTAACATCAGTCAAAAGACAACATGGTACTGAATATTATGTTTTGACCAGGGCTCAGGGATGTGGCATTCCAGTATGTGAAGATGGGGGCTCATATATTTGTGGAAGGGAAAGTGGACTACAGTGAATACATGGATAAAAATAATGTGAGTGGAAGCAACAACAATCATAGCCAATAATATCATATTTCTGAGTGACCAGACAAAAGAATAGGAATAGAACACATGATTATTCTTTGATAATTGTTTTGTATATCCTCCTTACTAAATAATGTAGTCTATAGATTAAAAATAAAGATTAAAACTTTTCTATTAAAAATGAAGTGTTAATGTTATCACTAAGTCATTTTAGAAGAAACCGAATAACAAGTTTTAACTTATCATATCTGAACTTTTTGAATAGGATATAGCTTTGGAATAGACATGGCAATTAATGTGGACAAAGACAAACAGAGAGAAGAGTGTGAAATAGAGAGACAGAGACATAGAGACAGAGACACAGAGAGAGAAATTAACAGATGAACAATGCTAAGTACAGATCAGAGAAATTTATTAATAGTTACTAACTACAAAAAATGGTGGACAAGCTGGGTGTGTTCTGTCATGCCTTCAATTCCATCATCAGGAAGCAGACGCAGGGGTATCTTGTTGAACTGGATGTCAGAATGATCTATTCAAAGAGTTCTAGGACAGCCAGACCTATATAGTAAGACAGAGCCTCCCCTAAAAGTCAATCAAACAAACACAAAATATTGAAAGAACTCAGAGGTCTTTACTGAAGCTTCTACAAGGAATTATGTATTCACTCCTGTTGTATATTTATTTTCCAGAAATCTGCACTGCCCCAGCTTAAATTGTAACTTCAGTGATATCTTACTAAAAGGAAATGCATGTTTAAACAGGTAAACATAGAAGACAAAAATATTAGCAGTGTAAATGGTGATCTTAAGTGAGCAACATAAGATAGGAGAGATGACTCAGCAGTGAGTAGCTCTTGCTGCTCTTGCAAATAATTTGGCTCAATTGTTAGTGTTTACCTGGGACCCACTACTTTCAATTGCTATAAGTTCATGAGTTCTGAAGACTTCTTCAGACTACTGTGAGGATTAGGCACACAAGAGGTGCATATTCATGCATACAATCAAAATACTCATATTCAGTAAAAATTAAAACTAGATCCCAGATGGCTGGGCTGATTGCACACTGTGTCTGATAAGCTGGGTAGCCGAGACTGCACAGTGACCAATAGTTGGATCTGTGGGCCCCCAAACACCACTGACTGTGTTTCCTAGGTAAGAAGAAAACCAATGATGAGGGAAACAATTGGGTCCAACCTCAGAGCACCCAGCTAATCTCTGGGAAAGTTCCTTGGATGTTGCAGCAGGAATAAGGTTTTCAAGCAAATGGACCCAAGACGCAAGCAGGAGTATCTATTCTAATATCTAATAAAATAGACTTTCAACCAAAATTAATTGAAAGGGATGAGGAAGAGGGGAATCCAAGATGGCGGTGCCAGGAGGACATTGTGTCTGAGGAGTAGGACAGCAATGTTGGTGCAACAACTAAAAGACTGAACTCTGGGTCCTAAAACAATAGTGATCCTGTTTCCCAGGTGAGAGGAAACTCCACGGTGTGGGAGTCAGTCAGGTCCACTCTCAGGTCACTCATCGAGAACTGGAAAGATATCCTGGGTTGCAGGATACACCTTTGTGTCCTGATAACCTTTCCAGAGCCTCAGTCTAGGAAAAAAGAAAACAGGGAAGAAGAAAGCAGGTCTGACCTCAGGTCACCCAGTCTATCCCTGGAAAGGTCCTGCAGATTGGTGGGTGCACAGCCGCCAGGCCTGAGTGGGCCTCCAGCCGCTAGCCCTTCATGCCCTACTCTCCATCACAGACAGAACAGTGTGCCCCAGGACACTAGAGGCTAGGTTTCCCTGTCTGGAGAAAATCCCACAGGCAGGGAAACAGCAGGTCCCAGCTTAGAGAACTCAGCCAACTCCCACACACACTACAACCACCATACACAGGAACATTCTTGGAAAAGTTCTCAGCTTCTTTCCCAGTCACCAGCTTGGAGCCATCATTGGCAAGCACCTACGTATTCTACACACCACGTCAAACACCACAGACTGAGTCTTCCTATTGGGAGAAAACCCAAAGGTGGGGAAAATATCTGGCCCTACCTCAGGACACCTAGCTCCAGAAATGTTTCTGGTTATACACAGGCTCCACACTCTAGCCTCTTGCTTCACACATGAGAGTAATTCTCATGTGCCACTGATTACCACTTGGGTACAGGGGAAGAGAGCTCCAAACTCAGACCTCCAGAAGCCTGGGTTCCCTGAGATCAACCCCCAGATACTGCCCCAAGGGACAACCAGTTATCTCTAACTAAACTGACCAAACCCCGTGGCACCCAGGTTACAGAAGCAGCTCACTAAATTTACATCAAAAAACCCAGTAGCAGGGCAGCTGTCTCCAGGACTTCTTTGGGTGAGAGGAGAGCCCCCTTGACTAATACAGACCACAATTACCACTCAGGTCTGTACGACTGTGGCAATTCCTGAAAAACACCTGCCATTCAGTGACTGTACCCCAAAAGCTGAGGAGGCCTCCTTTGGGAAAAATTACCTTCCTGCCAAGGGGATTCTCCACACCACAAGATTCCAGGAAGCACCAGAAACTAACACCCAACACCTAAGATAGCCAAATGGGTAGAGTGTAAAATCTCAACGAACAAAAGACACAGCAATATGGCATCTCCAGAACCCAGTTATCCTGGGGCAAGTAGCCCTGGACACACTAGCATAAGTAAAATTTGAGAAGATAACCTTACATCTATGCTTAAGAAGAGAATAATAGAGGAAATAAATAAACTATGTAAAGAACTAGAGGAAGATAGTCAGTCTATCAAGATCTGCAAAGAAATGGAAGAAGATAAAGAAAAACAGATTATGGCCATCCATAAAGAAATACAGGAAGTTCCAGCCAAACAGAAGAAATACTTAAATCACTGAAAGAAATTAAAGAAACAGAGGATTGTTCAAACAAACAGCTGAAGGAATTGAAGGAAAATACAGTCAGACAGGTGAAGTAATTCAACAAAACAGCTCAAGATCTGAAGATAGAATTGGAAAAATGAAAGAAAACACAAATGAAGGATATTCTGGAGAGAAAGAATTTAGGGAAGAAAACAGGAACTACAGAGATAAGCACAACCTATTGAGATGGTTATAACTATAAGAGATGGAAGAAAGAATCTCAACTGTGAAAGACACAATAGAAGGAATCAATGTATCCATCAAAGAAAATGTTAAATCTAAAAAATTCTTGACACAGACCATCCAAGAAATCCAAGAAAACATGAAAAGACAAAACCTAAGAATAATAGGAATAGAGGAAAAAGATTCCCTCCTACAAGGCCCAGAAAATATTTTCAGCAAAATCATAAAATAAAAAATCCCCAACTTAAGGAAGAGGTCTATAAGAACACAAGAGGCCTACAGAACACCCAACAAAATAGTCCAGAAAAGAAAATCCTCCCACCACATAATAATAAAAACAGTAAGTATACAGAACAAAGAAAAATTCTAAAAGCTGCAAGGGAAAAAGGCCAAGTAACATATAATGGCAAACCCATCAGAATCACACCTGACTTCTCAACAGAGACTATGAAAGCTAAAAGGGCCTGGACAGATATCATCCAGACCCTAAGAGAACATAGATTTTAGCCCAGGCTACTATACCCTCATAGACTCTCAGTCTTCCTAGATTGAGAAAACAAGATTTTCAATGACAAAAGCAAATTTTAACAATACCTACACACAAATCCAGTGTTACAGAAGACACTAGATGGAAAAATACAACCCAAGAAACCAACTACTTTCAAGAAATCACAGGAAATAATTAATCTCACTACAGCAAAACAAAAAGTAGCCAAGCTCACAAACTTACTATCACAGTCAATATCAAAACCAAAGGATCTAACAGCCACTGGTCATTAATCTCTCTCAATGGACTCAATTCTCCAATAAAAAAGATGCAGACTAACAGAATGGATGCCTAAATAAGACCCAACAATCTGCTGCATACAAGAAACACACCTAAGTCACAAGATATTACCTGAGGGTAAAGTTCTGGTAGACATTTTTCCAAGAAAATGGAACCAAGAATCAAGCAAGAGTAGCCATTCTAATATCTGATAAAATAGACTTTCAAACAAAATTAATAAAAAAAGAGATGGGGAAGGACACTTCATATACATCAAGGGAAAAATTCCACCAGGAAGATATCACAAACCTGAACATCCATGCCCCAAATACAAAGGCACCCATGTTTATAAAAGAAACATTAATAAAACTTAAACCATACATAGATCACCATACATTAATAGTGGGAGACTTCAACATCCCACTCTCAAAAAAGAACAGGTTGACAAAACAGAGAGCAAAAGAAACAATATCTCTAACAGCGGTCATGAATCAAATGGACCTAACAGACATCTACAGAACCTTACACTCAAACACAAAAGAATTTACCTTCTTCTCAGCACCTCATGGAACCTTCTCCAAAATAGACCACATAGTTGGTCACAAAGCAAGCCTCAACAGATACAAGAAGATTGAAATAATCCCTTGTATCCTATTTGATCACCATGGAATAAAGCTGGACCTTAACAACAACAGAAATATCAAAAAGCCTACACAAACATGGAAACTGAACAACTCACTACTAAATGACAGCTGGGTCAGGGAAGAAATAAAGAAAGAAATTAAAGTCTTCCTAGAATTCAATGCAAATGAAGACACCAGATACCGAAACTTATGGGACATGATGAAAGCAGTGCTAAAAGGAAAGTTCACAGCACTGAGTGCTTTCAAGAAGAAATTTGAAAAATCTCATTTAAGAAACTTAATGGCTTACCTAAAAGCCCTAGGGGAAAAAAAGAAGCAGGCACATGAAAAAGGAATAGATGACTGGAAATAATCAAACTCAGGGCTGAAATCAATCAATTAGAAACAAATAAAACAATTAAAAGAATCAATGAAACCAAGAGCTCGTTCTTTGAGAAAATGAGGAAGATAGACAAACCCTTAGCAAAACTAATTAAAAGGCAGAGAGACACCATCCAAATTAACAAAATCAGAAAAGTAAAGGGGGAGAAAACAGACACTGAGGAAATCCAAACAATTAGGACTTACTTCAAAAGTCTCTATGCCACAAACTTTGAAAATCTAAATAAAATGGACAATTTTCTTGATCAATTCCACTTACCAAAGCTGAATCAAGACCAGGTAAATCAACTAAATAGTCCTATATCTCCTAAGGAAATGGAAGCATTCATCAAAATTCTCAGATTCACAAAAAGCCCAGGTCCAGGTGGTTTCAGTGCAGAATTCTACCAGACCATCAAAGAAGAGCTAACACCAGTTCTCTTCAATCTATTCCACAAAATAGAAACATAAAGAACACTACCAAACTTATTCATTGAAGCCACAGTCACCTTGGTACCTAAACCTCACAAAGACCCAACAAAGAAAGTGTGTTTCAGGCCAATCTCCCATATGAACATTGATGCAAAAATACTCAACAAAATACTTTGCAAACCGAATACAAGAACACATCAAAGATATCATTCAGTATGACCATGTAGGCTTCATTACAGGCATGCAGGGGTGGTTCAATATACAGAAATCCATCAATGTGATCCACCATATTAACAAACTGAAAGAAAAAAAAACATATGATAATCTCCTTAGATGCTGAAAATGCATTTGACAAAATCCGGCATCCATTCATGTTTAAAGTATTGGAGATATCAGGGATACAAGGCACATACCTAAATACAGTAAAAGCAATATACAGCAAACCTATAGCCAACATCAAACTAAATGGAGAGAAACTTAAATCAATCCCACCGAAACAAGACAAGGCTGCCCAGTATACCTGAGTGACCCCAAAAATTCTACCAGGGAACTCCTAAAGCTGATAAACAGTTTTAGCAAAATGGCTGTATACAAAATCAACTAAAAAAAATAAGTAGCCCTCCTGTATACAAAAGACAAAAGGGCTGAGAAAGAAATTAGGTAAACAACACCCTTCACAATAGTCGCAAAGGACATAAAGTACCTTGGTGGGACCCAAAACAAGGAAGGCACAAACTTGTATGAAAAAAATTCAAGTCTCTAAAGAAAGAATTACAAAAAGATATCAGAAGATAGAAAGTACTCACGTGCTCATGGCTTGGAAGGATTAACATAGTAAAAATGATCCTCTTACCAAAACCAATCTACAGATTTAATGCAATTCCTCTCACATTACCAACACAATTCTTTACAGACCTTGAAAGAAAAATGCTCAACTTCATATGGAATAACAAGAAACCCAGAATTGCTAAAGCAATCCTCCATAATAAAAGATCTTCTGGAGGTATCTCCATCACTGTTCTTACGCTTTACTATAGAGCAAGAGTAATAAAAACCGCATGGTACTGGTAGAGAAACCAATTGGTGGATCAACGGAATCAGACAGAAGTCCCAGAAATATATCCACACACTATGGACTCCTGATTTTTGACAAAGATGCCAAAACCATACAGTGGAAAAAAGATAGCATCTTCAACAAATGGTGCTGGTCTAACTGGATGTCTACACGTAGGAAAATGCAAATAGATCCATATTTATCACTCTGCACAAAACTAAAGTTCAGGTGGATCAAAGACTTCAGTATAAAACCAGACATACTAACCCTGTTAGAAGAAAAAGTGAAGAACCTTGAACTCATTGGAACAGGAGACAACTTCCTGAACAGAACTTCAACAGTACAGGCTCTAGGAGCAACAATCAATAAATGGGACCTCATGAAACTGAAAAACTTCTATAAGTCAAAGGAAACTGTTGTCAAAACAAAATGACTGCCTGCAGATTGGGAAAGGATCTTCACCAACCCTATATCTGACAGAGTGTTAATGTCCAGTATTTATAAAGATTTCAAGAAGTTAAACACCAACAAATCAAGTAACCCAATTAAAAAATGGGGTACGGAGCTAAACAGAGAATTCTCAATAGAGGAATATAGAATGGCAGAGAAACACTTAAAAAATGTTCAACATTCTCAGTCATCATGGAAATGCAAATCAAAACCACCCTGAGATTTCACCTTACACCCATCAAAATGACTAAGACAAATAACTCAAGTGACAACTCATGCTGGATAGGATTTGGAGAAAGGGGAACCCTCCTTCATTGCTGGTGGGAATGTAAACTTATACAATCACTTTGCAAATCAACCTGGCACTTTCTCAGACAATTAGGAATAGCACCTCCTCAAGATCCATCCTAAGCATATATCCTAAGCATATATCCAAAGGGCACTCAAGTATGCAGCAAGGACATCTGCTCAACTATGTTTGTAGTAGCTTTATTTGTAATAGCCAGAAGCTGGAAACAGCACAGATGGCCCTCAGTTGAGGAATGGATACAGAAATTGTGGTATATCTATACGATGGAATATTACTCAGCAATGAAAAACAAGGAAAACATGAAATTTGCAGGTAAATGGTGGGAAGTGGAAAAGATCATTCTGAATGAGGTATGCCAGAAGCAGAAAGACTCTCAGGGTATATACTCACTCATAAGTGGATATAGAATATAAAATATAGGATAAAAATACTAAAATCTGTACAACTAAGGAAGTTAATCAGGAAGGAGTATGCTGGCTAAGATGCTCAAACCCCATGCAGAAAGGCATAGAGGATGGATATCAGATGAGGGAGAATACAGGGACAGGACAGGAGCCTACCACTGAAGGCCTTTGAAAGGCTCTACCCTGCAGGATATCAAGGCAGATGCTGAGACTCATAGCCAAACTTAGGGCAGAGTGCAGGGAATCTTATGGAAGAAATGGGAGATAGTAAACCTGGAGATGACAGGAGCTCCACAAGGAGAGCAACTGTTCCAAAAATTCTGGGCACATGGGTCTTTTTTGAAACTGATACGCCAGCCAAGGACCACTCATGGAGATGGCCTGAAACCCCTGCACAAAAGGTAGCCTATGGAAGTTCAGTATTCAAGTGGGTTTCATAGTAATGGGGACAGGGACTGTCTCTGACAGGAACTCATTGGCCTGCTCTTTGATGACCTCCCACTGAGGGGGGATCAGCCATGCCAGGCCACAGAAGACAATGCAGCCACTTCTAATGAGATCTGATAGAGTAGGATCAGATTGAAGGGGAGGAGGACCACCCTTATCAGTGGACTGGGGAAGGGACATGAGAGGGGAAGATGGAGGGTGGGATTGGGAGGGGAGGAAGGAGGGAGGTACAGGGGAGATCCAAAGTAAATAAACTGTTATCAACAAAAATTTTAAAATAAAAGAATAAAATTCTGAAAGATTTTTTTTTCTTGAAACCCCGCCCTTCTTGAGTTCTTTTTTTTTTTTTTTTTTTTTTTTTCAATGCAGTTTATTTAGGAACCTTGAACAATCATCTGACCCTGGGGAAAGCCAGCCCACTTTAAATAGCCTCTGGGCAGCCAACCTCAGTATGCCACGTGGGCAATGCAGATAGGTCCACATACATGGAAGCAAGCCAGATCCTCAGCCTTAGCCAAATGTGGAGTTGTTTGTGACAGAGAGCACTCACCATCGGGAAGGTGGAAGGCGGAAACCAGCTCCATCTTTCAGGAGCGCCATTACGCAGCTCTCTACAGTCCCCCCTTTTTGTTTTGGACGCATCAGGCAAGAATAGAGGTCTGATCTCTGATATTAGAAATAAATTGGGACTTTGTACTGATGTTCATTTAGGTGTCATCCACCCAAAGAGCATCAGACCCGTCCGATACCTTTTTCTCAGAGGCGGGACCTGGGGCATCAACCCGCATGCAATCAGACATGCTCTTCTCTGGGTCCAAGGCGGCTGACCCTGAGTGCAGTGCTTATAAGCATCCTGAGCGTAATATTTTGGCTTTTTATGTTAGCCAACCATGCTTGGGGAGACTGTCCTGCTTCAATGGCTGTAAAGGCCTGAATGGTCATGGCTGCATTACGCTGTTGTGAGACTCTAATCTTGCATATATACCACAGGCAAACCAAGGTGACCAACACCAGAAGGCCTGCTAACACTCCCATGCCCGCCCATTCCTTCAGATGATTCATGGCTGCAGCGATCCATGATGATACTCCTGTGGCTAGTCCTCGTCCACTCTGGTAGAATTTACCATGGCAATGGCCACTCTCAGCTGGTCCATCGTAGTATCAATTCTCCAGTCCAATTACCTAAAATATAGCTTGACAATTGTTTAGACAGATTTGCAGCACAGGGAAAGTTCTCATGTTGTATGCTAGTGACACAAAGTCCAACATACGTTCATTGACAGGCAAATTGAGCGATTTGCCCTAGGGTATCAATTTGCTCCTGCACGAGGTCAAACCTCTGATTGAACACCATCAAACCTCCTTTTAGTTGAGCATTAATTCCTTTTGTACATCTAAGGCATGAGCTACATTGGCTAAAAGGTTATTCAGGGTCTGAGCAGTCTGCCCAGTATGACTCATGGCTAATGCCGTGGTGGTAGCTCAACAGCCGCTAATGAGATAGCAGTAACAATGGCAGCTGTAATTCCAAGATCCCTTTTCTGTCTGAAGAGAGTCATAGCGTGAGGGCATCAACGGGCACAGGAACCCAGTGAGGCATGTGAGTAACCAGCTAGTAAATTTACTAGCATTACAGCATTGACGAAAAAGCAAGTATCATTACCACAATTACTTGGCTCTATCTGGCTAATAATGAATAAAAATGGGGATGTAAACAAACAGGTATGGGCTTATAAGAAGTATTATGAGAAGCCTTAACCCCTCGTTGGAACATCCTGCATCAGTTCTAGAACTAGCAGTGGTGGTGTCCGAGGTCTGAGTAGGTTCAGCAGACCATTGCCCCCAGGGGCGAGACGTGCTCCATGTAAATTGCCTAACTGCATGTTTTCCTCCACTTTTGAAAGTCATTTAAGGTTCTTAAATTATTTTTTCCCTTTTTTTTAATTTTTTTTCATCAATTACACACTATTCATTCTGCATCCCCCCATAGGCCCCTCCCTCCTCCCCAATCCCACCCTCCCTCCCCCCACGCATGCACGCACTCCCCAAGTCCACTGATAGGGAGGCCCTCCCCTCCCTTCTGATCCCAGTCCACCAGTTCACATCAAAAGCGGCTGCACTGTCCTCCACTATGGCCTGGTAAGGCTGCACTGTCCTCCACTATGGCCTGGTAAGGCTGCTCCCCCCCAGAGGGAGGCGAACCAGACCATGCCAGAGGCAGTTCCTCTTCACATCATCATTTGGCCCAATTGGACTCTGAACTGCCCTGGGCTACATCTGTGCAGGGGCTCTGGGTTATCTCCATGAATAGTCCTTGGTTGGAGTATGAGTCTCTGGATTTTTAAAAAAAAAAAAAAACTATGCTGTTACACATATTTTCAAACTTTGAAATATTGAGATATCAATTATTGCTCCTAAATAAAAAATAAATAAGAAAGAAATGAGGAAGGATACTTCATACTCATCAAAGGAAAATTCCACCAAGATCGCATCTGTATTCTGAACAATGCTCCAAATAAAAGGACAACCACATTTGTAAAATAAACATTAATAAAGCTTAAAGAACATATCAATTACCATACATTAATAGTTGGAGAGGTCAACATATCACTATCATCAAGGGACAGAGCAATGGAAAAGAACTTAAACTGAGAGATAATAACACTAATGGATGTCATGAATCAAATGGACCTAACAGATACCTAGAGAATTTTTTAACCCAAACAGAAAAGAATATATCTTCTTTCAGCACCTCACAGACCCTTCTGCAAAACTGACCATACAGTAGGTAACAAACCAGATACAACAAGATTGAAATAATATCTTGTATCCTATCAGACCATGATAGACGAAAGACAAACCTCAAAAATAACAGAAATAATAAAAAGCCTACACACATGTGGGAACTGAACAACTCCCTACTCAATGAAATCTAGGTCAGGGAAGAAATAAAGAAAGAACTTCCTACAATTCAATGAAAATGAAGGTACATCATACCCAAACTCATAGAATGCAATGAAAGCAGTTCTAAGAGGACTTTTAATAGCAGTAAAGGCCTTCATAAGCTATTGGAGACATCCCATACAGGCAACTTAATGGCACACTTGAAAGCCCTAGAAAAAAAGCAGACACACCCAACAGGAGTAGACTATTAGGACTAACCAAACTCAGGGCTGAAATCAATAAATTAGAAACAAAGAGAATAATTCAAAGAATCAATGAAACCAAGGGCTAGTTCTTTGAGAAAATCAAATATATAGACAAACTCTTAGCCAAACTAACTAAAAGGCAGAAAGACACTATCCAAATCAACAAAGTCTGAAAGGAAGACGGAGAGATAACAGACACTGAGAAAATCCAAAGAACCATTAGCTCTTATGTCAAAAGCCTATATGCCACAAAATTTGAAAAATCTAAATGAAATATACAATTCTCTTGTTAGATTCCACTTACCAGAGTTGAATCAAAATCAGGTAAAGATATTAAATAGTCTTATATGGCCTAAGTAAATAGAAGCAGCCATCAAAATCCTTCCACCACCACCACCACCAACAACAACAACAAAAAAAAGCCAAGGGCAAGATGATTTCAGAGCAGAATTCTACAAGACCTTCAATGAAGAGCGAAAATCGATAATCTTCAAATTATTCCACAAAATAGAAATGGATGCAACATGACCAAATTCCTTTTGTAAGACCACAGTCACCTTGATAAATCCTCAAAGACACCAAAAAAGAAAGAGATCTTCAGACCAATCTCTTTTATGAACAATGATACAAAAATACTCAATAAATTAACGATAAACCTAATCCAAGAACATACCAAAAATATCATCCAACATGACCAAGTAGGCTTCATCCCAGGCATGCAGGAATGGTTCAATATATGGAATCTTAATCCATCATATAAATAAATAAAAAAAGCACAGGATCATTTCCTTATAAGCCAAAAAAGCATTTGATAATATCCAATAGTTATTCTTGTTTAAAGTCTTGGAGAGACTGGGGACAAAGGCACAGATATAAAAATAGTAAAGACAATGTACAGCAATCCTATAGCTAACATCAAACTAAATGGAAGGAAAGTTAAATCAATTCCACTGAACTCGGGGACAAGACAAGGCCACACATTCTCTCCAAATCTCTTCAATACAGTACTCAAAGTCCTATCTAGGGCAATAAGACAACTAAAGGAGATCAAGGGGATACAAATTGATAAGGAAGAAGTCAAAGTATGGCTCTTCACAGATGAGGTAACAAAAGTGACCCCAAAAATTCTACTGTACGGAACTCCTACAGTTGAAAGTGGTTGGATATAAAGTTAACTCAAAATAATCAGTTGCACACCTGTATGCAAAAGACAAATGGACTGAGAAAGAATTAGGAAAACAACACCCTTCACAATAGGCAGGAAAAAAAAACTGACGTATCTTGGTGTTATCCTCAGCAAGCCAGTGAAAAACATATATATATATATATATATATATATATATATATATATATATATATATAAAAACAAAACAAAACAAACAACAACTTCAAGACTCTGAAGAAAGAAATTGAAAAAGATACCAGAAGATAGAAATATCTCTCATGCTCATGGATAAGTAGGATCAACATAGTCAAAATTGCCATCTTACCAAAAAACAATCTACAGATTCAACGATAATTCCCATCAAAATATCAACACAATTCCCCCTGGACATTGAAAAAACAATTCTCAGCTTTATATGGAAAAATAAAAAACCCAGAATAGCTAAAATAATCCTGTACAATAGCAGATCTTCAGGAGGTATCACCACCCCTGCTCTCAAGCTCTACTATAAATCAATAGTAATAAAAACTGCATGGTACTGGAATAAAAACAGACTGGTGGATAAATGGAATTAAAGTGAAGGCCCATAAAAAAACCCACACACCGATGGACATTTGATTTTTGTCAAAGAATCCAAAACCATGCAATGGAAAAAGGACAGCATCTTCAACAAATGGTGCTGGTCTAACTGGAAGTCCACATGTGGAAAAATAAAAATAGATCCGTATTTATCACCCTGCAGTAAACTAAAGTAAAAGTTGATCAAAGACTTCCAACATAAAACCAGATACGCTAAATCTGTTAGAAGAAAAAGTGGGAAAGAGCCTTGATCTCATTGGCATAGAAGATAACTTCCTAAACAGAATACCAAGAGCACTGGCTCTAAAATCAATAATTAATAAATAGGATCTCATGAAATGAAAAGATTCTATGAAGCAAAGAACTTTGTGAATAGAACAAAATAACAGCCTACAGCCCAAGAAAGACCTTCTCCAACCCTACAAACAACAGAAAGCTCTATAAATAGCTCTATAAATAACAAACAAAATATATAAAGAGCTCTATAAATTAAACTCCAACAAACCAAATACTCACTTTCAAACTGGGGTACAGAACTAAACAGAGAATTCTCTACAGAGGAATATCAAATGGTGGAAAAACATTTAAATAAATGCTAAATATCGATAGTCATCATAGAAATGCAAATCAAAACTACTCTGACATTCCATCTTAAACCCATCATGGCTAAGATCAAAACCTGAAGTGACAGCACGTTCTAGTGAGAATGTGAAGAGGAACACTCCTCCATTGCTGGTGGGTGTGCAAACTTATACAACCACTTTAGAAATCAATCTGATGCTTTCTCAGACAATTGGAAATAGTGTTACTTCAAGACCCTGCTATACCATTCCTGGGCATATATCAAAAAGTTGCTCTACCATTCAACAAATATATTTGCTCAACTATGTTCATAGCATCTATATTCATAATAGCCAGAATCAGGAAACAACCTACATGTCTCTCAACTGAACAATTGCTTTACAGAAATTGTGGTACATTTACACAATGGAATGCTACTCAGGTATTTAAAAAAAAAAAAAAAAAAAAAGAAACCATGAAATTTTCAGGCAAGTGGACAGAACTAGAAATGATCATCCTAAGTGACTTATTCCAAAACCAGAAAAGACATGCATGGTAAGTGGATAATAGCCATAATACAGGATAAACATACTACAATCCACAGGCCTAAAGGAGCTAAATAAAAAGAGGACCCTATGGAGGATGGTCAATTCTTATTCAAAAGGGCAAATAGAATCTACATCAGAAGTGACTGCGGAGAGGGAACAGGATGAGAGCCTAACATACATGTCCTCTGAAAAGCTCTACCCAGCAGGGGATCAAAGCAGATGCTAAGACTCACAGCCAAACTTTGGGTAGAGCACAGGGAATCATAGGAAAGAGTGAGGGGATAGAAAGACCCAGAGCTGGCAGGACCTCCATAACAAGACCAACAAGGACAACAAATCTGGGCCCATGGGGACTTGGAGAGATTGATGCACCCACCAAAGACCATTCATGAAGAGGAACCAGACCCCTGCTCAGATGTAGCTGATAGGCAGCTCAGTCTCCATGTGTGATCCATAGTAAGGGGAGAATGTGCTGGCTTTGACATGGACCCTGTTGTCTGCTATTTGCTCACTTCCCTTTGGCGGACATGGCATTGCTATGCCACAGAGGAAGAGGATGCAGACAGTCCTACTGAGTCTTGACAGGCTGGGTTCACATGGTAGGAGAGGAGGGCTCCCTGTATCTGAGATATAGGAAATGGGATAAGGGGAAAGAAGAATGGAGGGTGAGACAAGGAAGAGTCAAGGGAGATTACAATTGGGATGTTAAGTGGATAAATTATTTTTTAATTTAATTAATTTATTTATTACAATGTGTTCACTTTGTATCCTTGCCATACCCCCTCTCTCATCTCCTCCCAGTCCCACCCACCCTCCTTCTTCTGCCCCTATGCCCTTTCTCTAGTCTCCTAATTGAGGAGGAACTCCTTCCCTTCTAGCTTATCAGGTCTCATCAAGGATGGCTGCATCATCTTCCTCTGTGGCCTTGCAAGGCTGCACCACCCAGGAGGAGGTGATCAAAGACTCAAGTTCATGTCAGAGAATAAATAATAAAAACAAATTTAAATTAAAAATAAATTGAATGTGAATAAAACAAACAAAATTTTAAAAAATACAACAGGTAAGAAGAGCGTCACACACCTACAATTCAATGACTTGGAAAGCTCAGATAGTGTTAGTGTCATGAATAAATGGCATCCTCAGAAATTAAATATACTCCCTGCCAAATTTCAAATGCAAGATGTTGATGAAGATCAACACAATAACCTATGCTTACATATACAAAACAAAAGAAAATAAATACCTAAAACTCTATATTCCATGCTCAGCAGCCAATGATGGTGATGTTGATGCCAGGCATGTTGGCCTAGATTTAAGCCCAACACTCGACTGGAGTTAGAGCTGTATGTTCAAAACCAGCCTGGTCTACATACAAATATTCAGGAAACATCCAGGAACTCTGGGATATTATGACAACACAACATGCTGATTATCAGATTAGAAGAAGAAGGATGAGATCAAAGTTCCAGAAGATATTTTCAACAAAATCATACAAGAAAAATTTCTTAACCTAAAGAGGAAGATATCTATCAAGGCACAAGAAGCATACAAAATACCAAAGACAGTGGACCAGAAAAGAAAGTCCTCCTAACAGAGAATAATCAAAACTCTAAATATACAGAACGAAGAAAGAATATGAAAAGCTGCAACTGAAAACAAACAAACAAACCAAACTAACCAACCAATCCGACAAACCAAAACAAACAAAAATCAACCAAAAAACAAAAAAGGCAGATCTATTGGAATTAACCCTGTATTCTGAGTAAAAATGCTAGAAGTTGAATGGCTTAGACAGAGTGCTTCTGACTCTAAAAAAATGCAGAAGCCAATACAAATTACTAACTATGCCCAGAAACTTTCAATCACCAAATGGGGAAAATAAGATGTTTCATAAAAAGGTCAATTTTAAATAATATGTATCTATAAATACAGCCCCACTCAAGGTGCTAAAACCACCACCACCACAAAAATAACAATCACTGTTCAATGATATCTCTTAATACCATTGACCCAAATTCACCAATAAAAAGACACAGGCTCACAAAACAGATGATAAAACGGAATCCACCCTTATTCTAAATACATCAAACACAGCTTCACATCAAGATAGACATTATCTCAAGGTAAAGATTTGGAAAAGATATTCCAAATAAATGGACTAGAGTATCAAGCTCATATAACAATTGTAATATCTAACGAAACAGACTTCAAAAAATAATTAATCAAAAGACGGAAAAGGATAGACATATTAAAAAAAAACATCCAGCAATATAACATTTCAATACTTAACATTTATGCTCCAAACATAAGAGAACCAAAGTTATAAAAGAAACCCTTCTGCAGATTGCATCACATCCTGGCCCTCATAAACTGATAGGGGAAGACTTCAATATATCACTCTCACCAATGGACAGGTCCTCCTGACCAAACTGAACAGAGAAATGGTCCAGATAACTAACATCAAAACACTACCCAAATGATGTTTACAGAACATCCACCTAAGCACAAAAGATTGCTCCCTCTTCTCAGCAACTCATATATTATTCTCCAAAATTGATGATATACTTGAACAGTGGAAGTCTCAAAAGATATGAGAAACTTGCAATAACCTCCTGCATCCTATCAGACCACTAAGGTTTAAAGCAGCACATCACCAATAACAAAATCAATAGAAAGCTTACAAACTCATAAAAATTGAACAACACTCTATTGAATAAAAAATGGATCAAAACTGAAATAAAGAAAGAAATTAAAGAATATCGAGAAGTCAATGAAATGAATACACAACATATCAAAACTCATAGTACACAACGGAATTGTTGGCCAGAAGACAGTTCATAGCACTAAGTACATTCAGAAAAAAAATAATCAGAAATATCTCTTAGTAGCAACTTAACAGCACTCCTAAATACTCTAGAACAAAAAGAAGTAAACATAACTAAAAGGAGTAGACAGTGAGAAACTACTGAACTGTATCTTCACTGGAAAACCAAATGTTTCCACAGGAAAAGAAAAGTGGATCCTATCAAAATTGATAATTATTAGATTTGAATAGTAGAGATCTCCTGAATAAGCAGAGGTAACTGTTCATCAGACAGTGTGGTCATTCAGTCCAAACTAACTTAATAAAGACTAAAATTTTCTTCTTAAATAAAAGAAAGATACATTTGTTGTTTCATATTAAAAACAGTTAAGAGGTTTAAAATGTCTGAAGTAAATTCAAAGGTATAAACTTGTTTGAGATGGAATAACTTGGAGTGAATAAGAAATTTGAGCATTGTGGTGATAGACCATGCATTTAATCCCAGCAGAGACAAGCAGTTCTCTATTAATTAGTTGTTTTCTAAATTCAGGAGTTACAATGACAGGGTGTTGGTGGTTCATAGCCCTAATCCCAGCATTTGGGAGCCACATGCCTTTTACATACCACCTGGGGGGCAGAGGCAGGTACATAGGATTTACAGTGGTTTTATTTAAAAGCTGCTTGTAAAAGGCAGGCTGAAAATCAAAGCGAATGCCCTTTATTATCTAGAATAAATACACTTTAAGGTATATTTGTAAACTTTCAAAGACTTTTTAACTTTAATTGAGATATTATATTTTTCTATTTCCAAAAAAACCATTTTGCCATATAAAAGATATAACATCCCTAAAAAGGCATAACCCTCACCCCAGAATTAGGGATGGGGCAGGGTTTTGATTTAATCTTTTCAGGAGAATAAAATCATCCAACTAAAGAATATGGAGACCATTGGACACATGAAATTTCTGAAGAAAATAACAGATCACCAAAAGAAAATGTCAAAAGAGAAAGAGTAAATTGGCTAACTGGTATCACTCACCTTCATGTTATCTCTTCTGCCTTCTACAGATATAACTGCAAATTGTCTTTATGTGATTGCTAAAGGACAATCCAAAATCTCTATCTCATATCAGAAAAGCCACCTGGTAAGAAACAGAGGAAAACAGAAAAATAAGGGATGATTCTATTGTCATGAATCTCATAATCTTCTGGCATGATGTGACTTCTGTACTTGCCACAAACTTCAATAATCAAGAATGTGTACAGTGTTTATGAAAGAATGAGGGGTGAGAAAAAAAGTCAAAAACATAAGCCTAAAATAGAGACAAGTTTACATGAAAAGACCTAAGGAAACTCTAACATGAAAAATGTGCACTGCACCAGAGATACCTTTGATTTTCTAATTAATACAAATTAAATAAACACAGATTTCACAACTGCTACAAGACAAACACAAAGTGACACCTAAATCATTATATTTCTGACCCTCCAGCTACTACTAACCTCCTTTACAGAGAGTCATTTTGCTCTGGAAGTCTCTTAGAAAATGGAGGTGATCATAAGCTGGGCTATGGCTTGCAGTCCCTCATGTCCCCTTGTGGGTTCAGGCACAGCCCAGCCCTTGACAACAATCATACACAAAAAAATGATGGAGAATAATTTAGTTTCTGTTTCCTGCTGCATGATTTATGTCACAATACGTGGTATCTTTCCTATCCACTTATTTAAAACCAGGCACACCTGACAAAATTCTGCATCTCAGAAATTCCTTTTGTACCCTGGATTTGAATTTCCCTAAATCATGCCATTGTGACTAGTGGTAGTTGAAAGGTTAAAAAAAAAAACATAATCAAGTATTGCTGAAAGATGACCACCACCACCTCTTTTCTTCCAGTTTCAATACGAGTTGTAAAATTTGTTATGCAAAGCTCTTTGTGAAATACAACATTCATCATTTCTAGAAATGAGACCTTCAGTTTTCCAATCTGTCCACTGCAAAACCAATGCCTGTGTGTGCACACTAGATAAGTGATATTATAAGCACCATGACTTTCTACTGCCCAGGAGGCAAAGGCCTCACTTCTCTGGGCAATCAACTCTCAGGAAGGGTCGGAGGCCAAGGGTCTCTGCTGAGATTACCACATGGAGACCAACAGAAACACAGCCTGAACCATAGTCTGAACAACCATCCATCTCATTCAAAGCAGATCAGGCTGTGATAGCTCAGCAGCCTGCTCTTCCAGGCCTGGGGACAATGGCCCCACACTCAGCATGGCATGGCCTCTGGTCTCACTCAAAGCTCTTTAGAGCTACATCAGAAGAAAATCCCAGAACAAACCCATAAACTACCTCCCACTGTTGCTCCTGACTTCTAGGCCTGCCCAGAGTCCCTCATTAGCTTGAACAATAGAGCTGAGTCTCAGGACAGTAGCAACTCCTCTACCAGTGGATCAAAGATCAAATGATGCAGATAACAGAGGCATTCTAGCTTTGCCCTAACCCCTATGGGCACACAGAACCCTAGTTTTGTTATAAAAGAATGAAAATCCCAATTAATCGATTTTAAAACCTGCTAGCGCAGAGAGGCAGAGAAAGTAGCCATCTGACCCTGCTACTCACCTCACCTCCAAAAGGAAAAAGCCCAAAAGCTCACCAGTTCAGATGACAGCTCAGGGGGGATAGGCTAAAGGAACCCAAGGCCAAAGGCTTCTAGCTCAAAGTTCAAAAAGCCCAAAATCTACAAAGCTAAAACTCCTTCCACTTTTACTTCCTGTCTTAAATACAGTTCAGCTGAAAGTTCCACTTACTCTTTAATACCTGTCAGCTGGTTTCTTGCTTTGCCTCTTGACCTAGAATTAACATTATTAAATCCTGTGCACAGAGAGCTTTTGAATTAAAGGCATGTTCTAGGGCTGACGGAACCATACCGTAATCACCTGTTTACAATAAATTGTAAATTCTTGGAATTAAGATTTGTGTTAGGGCTCACCCACACCAAACAAAGCACGGGTTTTTACAGTTCACAATCTCAGGGATCACACTGGGGTCAAATATCCTGCAACATCTTCATCTTGGAAATGTTTTAAAATACAATCTTCCAGTGTACCAGGGCAACTGCTCATCTTCCCAGATACAAGCCATTTATGTTGCACATTCCATTACACACTCAGTGTCCAGTGCAGTCACCTCTACCTCATAGTTGGGAAGTCCTTCATCGAAACTTCAGTCAAAGCCAAAGAGTAACAACCATTAAAGAAACAAATGTCCATGAATTTGAAAGAAAGGAGTAGTTAATGGGAGCTCAACAAAAATGAGATATAAAACAAAAAGGATACGGACTAGGAATATTGGAGTAGAAAGTTTATTATAGATAGACGAGAGAACACAGTCAGACACAGGGAAATCTGGGACAGTCTAGAGTTGACATGACCCTGAGCTATGTGAGACGAGAGGAGAGAGGGAAGTGGAGAGCCAGAACAAACGGCCAGGAGGATAAATGATAAATGAAAAAGAGCAGGTAACCAAAATGGTTAGAATACATAAGGAAGGACAGATGGGAGGAGGGCAGCTCAACTCCTGGGCTAGAGATCTGTGTTTGACACCCATACCTTGTAACAAGTAAGGACTGAGGGATCCTGGGAGAACCTGACAGCCACTTCTTCTTTGATTGTTAAGTAGCCACTTTAATGATTCATCCCAGCATATGAGACGTAAGAATAGAGTGAAATGAGAAGACTGAAATGATTTCTTTATAATCTCAAAAGTTATTTTTAAAAGTTGAAAATGGCTTTATGGTCCAATATTCTTCAGGGTATTCAAATATGTATTAGAGCACACAAAGTATTACACCTTTTCTCTCAGGTTGTGCATTTTCAAATGGGGGGAGGGGAAAGCATTCCTGTTAGGTACTACCACACCACTTTGTCCAGATCTTCTGTGTGTTTGAACGAGTGTAACTGTAGAAAATTGCTTTCCAGAAACAAGTTCAGCAACTAATCAGTATTCTTGATTCCCTTTGTGCATGACTCCCAGCCCTACTTGTACACATTCCACTTTTACTGACCATGTAAAATTGATTACTTGACTCATTTCCATCTTCCCTCCTCCCCCTCCCTTTCTGTGTTTTGACAACACCAGCTTCAAAGTAGGTCAGTGAACTCAATTCTTACACAGGTCCCTCTTTATTTGTAATCACCCACCTCCAAACAAACAAACAAACAAACAAAACCCAGGGAGGTCAGTGGGCACTCATTCACTGATCTCTTTTACTTCACACTGACCAGTCAGGGCCCACCTGAAAAGAATTGCAGGATTATGTTTAGGCATTGGGCAGTAGAGTTAGCATTCTGTAATTAAATAAAGTGTAAGCTACATAACATGTGAAAGACTGATCTATAGGAGACATTGCTTTAAACAAAAACAAAAATCAAAGCACTAGAGAAAAAGGAATGAAATTATTAAAGACTGGGATTATCAGAGAATATTAACTAATAAGAGACTAGAGCAGTGATGCATCAACAAAGTAAAATTTAATAATACCAACAACTGACTTATTTATTATTTGTTTATTTATTTATTATGTATACAGTATTCGGCATGCATGTACACTTGCACATCAGAAGAGAGCACCAGATCTCATTATAGATGTTGTGAGCCACCATGTGGTTGGTGGTAATTGAACTCCTGACCTCTGAAAGAGCATCCAGTGCTCTTAACCTCAGAGTTGAAAAAGAAAACACACAGGCATACTGACTTTGAAAAACACAGGACATTCTCTTGTAGAGGGAAAGCCATTAATAAGATACTGTTTGATGTTGTCTCTGTGTACAATATTAGCTGCTGAGACCTGTAACGTGACAGACACAGCTTTAGCCAATAGCCTGTGTCTCATATTTGAACTGACAGAACTGTGTCAATGAGGATTGTACATATTGTCCCAGGACAGTCCCTTAATTCAAAATTCAATATTCACTGGATCAAGCTACCTGACCCAAATTGAACACCCACCAATCTGGTCTTTTTTCATTCACATTCATGAATTAATAAATACATGTTTGAAAATTACAAATTAAAAAAATCCTCATCCTGCCACATTTCTAGATAATCCTGGTGAGCAAACATGTGTATCCCCAGATCCTAATCTCTAACAGGCCTGGCTCACAACCATCTATAATGAAATCTGGCACCCTCTTCAGTGTGCAGGTATAAATGCAAATACAACATTGTATACATAATAAATATTAAAACAAAACAAAACATTCTGTGCTTTTTTTTTTTGCAGAGTCCTAGCATGTCCATGGTGGTTGACTATATGACCTCCTGGGATATAATGCACACATGTGGTATCCATATACAAGTAAAATACTCTTATCACTCATCTATGCAAAAGATTAAAATACCCCCCTCAAAAAAAGAAAAGGTGAGTGGGCGTAGTGGCACACACTGGATCTCTGTGAGTTTGAGGTCATCCAGTCTGCAGAGCTAGTCCAGTCCAGGCAAAGCTACACAGGGAAACCATATCTTGAAAAGCAAACCAAAAACAACAACAAAACAAATACAAACAAACAAACAAAAAGATCATAAAGCAAGTGTGTTGAAACATGCCTGTAAATGGAGCATTAGGAAAGTCAGGAAGGAAGGTCAACCTGGACTATATTAAACTATGTCTCAAAAATAAAACATTAGCAACAACAACAAAACTGCACAAGACTCTGAGTGACTGGGATGCTTTGGGACATTGACATTTTTTATCTTAATTCCTGGCTACATAAGAAGCTATTGAGGAGTGTATTTGTTTGAATGAAAATGACACCTATAGTCTCATATGTTTGAAAATATGGTACCCTTTTGTTGGAACTGTTTTGGAAAAATTACGAACTGTGATCTTGTTGAAGAGGTGTGTTACTGTGGGTGGGCTTTGAGGTTTTAAAATCCCACATTATTCTCAGTTAGCCCTTTGCCTCATACTTGTAGATTAGGATGTAAGCTCTTAACCACTGTTCTCTCTGGTGCTCTGCCTGCCATACCTGTCTGCCTCCATCGTCCCTTCCATAATGGTCATGGACTTACCCTTTGAAACTCTACATACCCAAACAACTGTTTCTTCTATAAGCAGCCTTGGTCATGATATCTTAGCACATTGATAGAAAAGTAGCTAAGACAAGGGGTTTGAAAACAGGAGAGAAATGCTTTGAGTTGCACTTATCTCAAAGATCTTTTTGTCCTGTCAAATTAATAGTAAGATTTCAGAAATTTCAGGTCTCACAGCGCCCTAACCCAGAAGGCTGAGCCCTCTCGGGTGGGGCGGGGGAAGTGCTTTCTAGAGCCTCCATTGTCAAGTGTGATGGAAGTGCTGTTGCTATGGCTACAGACGCTGAAGGGAAATTGCTGAGCTCGTCCAGGGCCTGGTGGGCAGTGGTGGCGAGGGCGGCGATGGGAACTCTCTTCCTGGGCGCAGTGGCAGCGGTCATGGTTTGGCTACTGGAGTACTTCATAGTGGTAGGTTGAGACCAAGAGAAGACAGGTAAGGGTGTGGGGCAGGCGCCGCCTGAGCTCCGCCTCTGCCCCCGGGCTCCACCTCCACCCCTGGGCTCTGCTTCCCTCTGCCCTAGGGCTCTGCCCCCGCCTGGCTCCGGGTTCTTCTTCCCTCTCCCGGGAGATAATTCAGCCCATCCAGTTGAAATTTCAAACTTTTCTGGAATAACTTCAACCATCACAACAGAAACATCAACCATGGCAGGTGAAATTTCAGCCACCTCAAAGTTCAGTCTTTGTAGGCAAAAAAATCAACCATCGGAGATCAAATTTCATTGCAGGTAACATTTCAAACATCGCAAGAGAGACATCAAACATCACAGGTGACATTTCAGTCACCTCCCAGGAAAGTTCAACCATCACAGGAGATAATTCACCCTGCGTAGGTGAAATTGGAAATTTGCTGGAAATACTGCAACCATCTCAATGGAAACGTCAACCATCGCAGGTGAAATTTCAGCTACCTCAAAGGAAACTTCAACCATCAAGTGTGCAAATGTTATCTTTACAAGAAAAACATCAACAATCCTGGGTGAAAATTCAAACATTACAGGGGTTATTTCAGCAATGGCATAGGAAAGTTCAGTCTTTGCAGGTGAAAATTCAACAATCTCAGGTGAAACTTCAACCTTCACAGGAAAAACTCAACCACTGGTAGTGACAAGTGAACCATCACAAGAGAGACTTCAAACATCACAGGTGACATTTCAGTCACATCACAGGAAAATCCAAATATCACATGCGATAAGCCAGGCAAACCAGGTGAAATTTCAAATAGGTCAGGAAAAGCATCAACCATCACAAAGGAAACTTCAACCATCACAGGTGAAGTTTCAGCCACCTCTTGGACACTTTAACTATCAAGGGTTCAAATTTTATTTTAAGAAGAAAAATGTCAACCATCCTAGGTGAAACTTCAACCATCACAATTGAATTTTCAGCCACCTCAAAGGAAACTTCAGCTATCGAAGGTGCAATTTTAAACTTTGCAGGAACAAAGTCAACCATCCCAAGTGAAACATCAACCATTACAGGCAAAATTTCAGCGATGGCTCTGGAAAGTTCACGCTTTGCAGGCAAAATTTCAACCATATCAGGCAAAAATTCGCCTTTCACAGGTAAGAGGTCAACCACCGCAGGTGACATTTCAACCATCGCAAGAGAGACCTCAAACATCACAGGCGACATTTCAGTCCCCTCACAGGAATGTTCATCCATCACAGGAGATAATTCAGCCCATCCAGGTGAAATTTCAAACTTTGCTGGAATAACTTCAACCATCACAACAGAACCATCAACCATGGCAGGTGACATTTCAAACTTTGCTGGAAGAACTTCAACCATCACAACAGAACCATCAACCATGGCAGGTGACATTTCAAACTTTGCTGGAAGAACTTCAACCATCACAACGGAAACCATCCACCATGGCAGGTGACATTTCCAACTTTGTTGGAAGAACTTCAATCATCACGACAGAACCATCCACCATGGCAGGTGAAATTTCAGCCACCTCAAAGTTCAGTCTTTGTAGGTGAAAATTCAACCATCGGAGATGAAATTTCATTGCAGGTGACATTTCAACTATCGCAAGAGAGACATCAAACATCACAGGTGACATTTCAGTCACCTCCCAGGAAAGTTCAAACATCACAGGAGATAATTCACCCTGTGTAGGTGAAATTGGAAATTTGCTGGAAATACTGCAACCATCTCAATGGAAACGTCAACCATCGCAGGTGAAATTTCAGCTACCTCAAAGGAAACTTCAACTATCAAGTGTGTAAATGTTATCTTTACAAGAAAAACTTCAACAATCCTGGGTGAAAATTCAAACATTACAGGGGTTATTTCAGCGATGGCACAGGAAAGTTCAGTCTTTGCAGGTAAAAATTCAACAATCTCAGGTGAAACTTCAACCTTCACAGGAAAAACTCAACCACTGGTAGTGACAAGTGAACCATCACAAGAGAGACTTCAAACATCACAGGTGACATTTCAGTCACATCACAGGAAAATCCAAATATCACATGCGATAAGCCAGGCAAGCCAGGTGAAATTTCAAATGTTGCAGGAAAAGCATCAACCATTACAAAGGAAACTTCAACCATCACAGGTGAAGTTTCAGCCACCTCTTGGACACTTTAGTTAAAGTTTTGATAGTTTCAAGGGTTCAAATTTTATTTTAAGAAGAAAAATGTCAACCATCCTAGGTGAAACTTCAACCATCACAATTGAATTTTCAGCCACCTCAAAGGAAACGTCAACTATCGAAGGTGCAATTTTAAACTTTGCAGGAAAATAGTCAACCATCCCAAGTGAAACATCAACCATTACAGGCAAAATTTCAGCGATGGCTCAGGAAAGTTCACGCTTTGCAGGCAAAATTTCAACCATATCAGGCAAAAATTCGCCTTTCACAGGTAAGAGGTCAACCACCACAGGTGACATTTCAACCATCACAAGAGAGACCTCAAACATCACAGGCGACATTCCAGTCACCTCCCTAGAAAGTTCAACCATCACAGGCAATTTTTCGGCCTACATAGGTGTACTTTCAAACTTAAAGGAAAAACTTCAGCCATCACAATGGAAACTCCTACCATCACTGGTGAAATTTCAGCCACCTAAAGGTAACTTCAAATATCAAGGGTGCAACATTGACCTTTACAGGAAATCTTTAACCATCCAAGGTGAAACTTCAGCCGTTACAGGGAAAATTTCAGCGATGGCACAAGATAGTTCAGTCTTTGCAGGTGAAAATTCAACAATCTGAGGTCAAAGTTGAATCTTTACATGGAAAAGGTCATCCATGGCAGGTGAAATTTCAACCATCCCAAGAGAGACTTCAAAGATCACAGGCGACATTTCAGTCACATCACAGGAAAATAGAAATATCACAGGTGATAAGACAGGCAAGCCACAATTGAATAATTTTGAGCTTCATAGAGAATTATGTCATTACAATTGACTCATGACATCAAAACGGTACTATTGGTATATCACGAACAGATTGTGACATCACAATGCTACCATTGCGACATCGCAAGGGAATTATGACATCACAATTCTACCAGTAGGACATTACAATCTCATTGTGACACCACACTGGTTTTATTGTGACATCCCTGGAGAATTATGACATTACAATTGAATGGTTACATCACAATACTAACTATGATATCATAATTGTATTATGATATTTCAGTGTACTATTCTCTATTCACAATGGCATTCTGATATGAGAAAGGTATTATTATGACCACAATGGAGTGATTGTGACTTTTCAATTGACTTGTGACATGAAAATATTAGTATTGTGACGTCACAATAGTACTTTGATATCACAGTGGTACTATCCCCTAGTCATAAAGGAATTATGACATCACAGTGGTGCTATTGGGATAACAGAAACACATTGTGACAACACAATGCTAAAATTGTGATATAGGAAGAGTATTATGTCAGCACAATGGTACTATTAGGACATCAGAATGGTATTGTGACATCACGATAGTTCGAATGTGACCTCACTAGAAAATTATGACTTTACAATTGAATTGCGATATCACAAGGGTATGATTGTGACATCGCAATTGTACTATGACATCACAATGGTACTATTCTGTAGTCAGAATGGCCTTATGACTTCAAATGTTACAATTAGGTTATCACAAAAATATTGTGACATCACAATGCTACTATTGTGACATCGCAAGGTAATTAGGACATCTTTTGTGTTTGTGACAATACTAGAGAATTTTGACATTACGATTGACTTGAGACATCACAATGGTACTATTATGACATAACAATGCTACTATTGTAACATCTGAAGGGTGTTATGACATCACAATGGTAACTTAATACACTTGTGATATTATGACATAACAATGGTACTAGTAGGACGTCACGTTCGTATTGTGACATCATAATGGTGTGATTGTGACAGCCCTAGAAAATTATGACATTACAGTCTTATTGTGCAATCCCAATGGTACTACTGTGACATCAAACTTGTACTATGACATAACAAGTATAATATTCTCTAGTCACAATGCTATTATGACATCACAATATTACTATTAGTATAAAACAAAGTCATTGTGACATTGCAATGTTACTATTGTGATATCACAGGAGTATTATGACACAACAATGCTACTAGTAGGATATCACAATCATATTGTGACATCACAATGGTTCGATATTGACAGCAATAGAGAATTATGATATTACAGTTGACTGGTGACACCACAATGGCAGTATTGTGACATCACAAGTGTACTATGACATCACAATGGTTCGACTGTGACTTCACTAGAAAATTATGACTGTACAATTGAATTGTGATATGATAATGGTATGATTGTGACATCACAATTGTACTATGACATCACAATGGTACTCTTCTATACTCAGAATTGCATTATGACTTCAAGTGGTACAATTAATTGTGATATCATAATGTTACTATTATGACATCGCAATATAATTATGACATCACAAAGGTACTAGTAGAATATCAGAATCGTATTGTGAACTCACCATTGGGCAGTTTTGAGCTTTGCAGAGAATTATGACTTTACAATTGACTTGACTTGTGACATCACAACGGTACAATTGGTATATCACAAACACATTGTGACATCACAATGCTACTATTGTGACATTGCAAGGTAATTATGACATCACAACTCTACCGGAAGGACATCAATATATGATTGTGATATCACACTGGTTTTATTGTGACATCCCTGGGGAATTATGGTATTACAATTGAATGGTTACATCACAATAATAACCATGACAACATGATTGTATTATAATGTTACAATGTACAATTCTCTATTCACAATGGCATTCTGATATGAGAAAGGTAGTATTGGGACCACCATAGAGTGATTGTGACATTCCTAGGGAATTATGACATTACAGTTGACTTGTGACACGAAAATGGTAGTATTGTGACATCACAAGGTTATTATGTTAACAATGGTACTAGTAGGACATCACATTCGTATTGTGACATCATAATTGTGTGATTGTGACATCCCTAGAGAATTATGACATTACAATCTTATTGTGACATCCCAATGGTACTATTGTGACATCAAACTTGTACTGTGATATAACAATTGTGATATTTTCTAGTCACAATGGTATTATGACATCACAATGGTAATATTAGTATAAAACAAAGTCATTGTGACATCGCAATGTTACTATTGTGATATCTCAAGGGTATTATGACATAACAATGGAACTAGTAGGATATCAGAATTGTATTGTGACATCACAATGTTTTGATTTTGACAATACAGAATTATGACATTACAATTGAATGGTTACATCACAATAGTACTGTTGTGACATCACAATTGTATTATGATATCACAATGTAAAATTGTCTAGTCATAATGGCCTTATGATATCACAATGATATTATTATGAAATCACAAGGGAATTATGATATCACAATTGTTTTACCAGAACATCACAATCGTATTGGGATATGACAATAGTACTAATGTGACATTGATAGAGAATTATGATATTACAATTGAATTATGACATCACAATGGTATTATTGTTACATAACAATTGTACAATGACATCACAATGGTACTATTCTGTAGTCACAATGGAATTATAACCTCACAGTGGTACTATCAGTATATTACAAAGACATTGTGACATCACAATGCTACTATTGTGACATCACAATGCTACTATTGTGACATCTCAAGAGGATTATTACATCATAACGGTACTAGTAGCACATCACAAACGTATTGTGACATTACAATGGTTTGATTCTTACATCACTTTAGAACTATGACATTATAATTGAATTGTGACATCACAATGGTAGCCTTGTGACATCACAATTGCACTATGACTTCACAAGGGTACCATTCTCTAGTCACAATAGCATTCTGATATGAGAAAAATACTATTGGGATATCACAAAGATATTGTGACATGACCATGCTACTATTATGACATACAAAGTGTATTATGACATCTCAATGGTACTAGTAGGATATCACAATCATATTGTTACATCACAATTATTCAATTGTGACATGACCAGAGAATTATGACATAACAATTGAATTGTGACATCACAATGCTACTATTGTGACATCAGAAGTGAATTATGAAATCACAACTGTACTAGTAGGACATCACAATGATATTGTGCCATCACAATGTTACTAGTAAGACATCACAATGTTACTATCAAGATATCACAATCCTATTGTGACATCACAATGGTTCGGTTGTGACATCAGTAGAGAATTGTGACTTGTGACATCACAATGTGGTACCATTGTGATGTTACAATTTTAGTATGACATCGTAATGGTACAATTCTCTAGTCAGAGTTAGGATTAGGACATCACAATGGTACTCTTTTCTAGTCATAATGGAATTATGACATCACAGTGGTACTATCAGGATAGCATAAAGATATTGTGACATCACATGCTACTATTGGGACATCACAAGGGTATGATGACATAACAATGGTACAAGTAGGACATCATGATCTATTTTGACCACACAATTTTGTGCTTGTGACAATACTAGAGAATTATGACATTACCATTGACTTGTGAAATCATTGTGGTATATTAGGATATCACAATGCTACTATTGTGACATCAGAAGTGTGTTATGACATAACAATGGTATTAGTATGACATCACAATCTCATCGTGACATCAAAATGGTTCGATTTTGACATCACTAGAGAATTATGACATTACATTTTTAATTGTAACATCACAATGGTAGTATTGTGATGTCACAAACATACTATAACATCACAATGGTACTATGCTGTAATCACAATGGCATTATGACTTCACAATGTTACAATTCGGACATCACAAAGACATTGTGACTTCACAAAGCTACTATTCTGACATAGCAAGGGTATTATGACATCACAATGGTATTAGTAGGACATCACAATCATTTTGTGACTTCAAAATGGTTCGATTGTGACTTCACTAGAGAATTATGATATTTTAATTTAATTGTTACATCACAGTGATACTACTGTGACTTCACAATTGTACTATGACATCACAATGGAACTATTCTCACATCACAAATGCATTATTATCACAAACACATTGTGGCATCACTATGCTACTATTGTGACATCACAAGAGTATTTTGACATAACAATGATACTAGTAGGACATCATATTCGTATTGTGACATCATAATGGTGTGATTGTGACATCCCTAGAGAATTATGACATTACAATCTTTTTGTGACATCCCAATGGAACTATTGAGACATCAAAATTGTACTATGACATAACAATTGTAATATTCTCCAGTCACAATGTTATTATGACATCACAATGGTACTATTAGTTCAAAACAAAATTATTGTGACATTGCAATGTTACTATTTTGATATCACAAGGGTATTATAATATAACAATGATACTAGTAGGACATCACAATTGTACTATGACATCACAATGGTACTTTTTCTAGTCACAATTCATTATGACATCACAGTGTTACTATGAGTATGTCAAAAAGACATTGTGACATCACAGTGGTACTATTGTGACATCACAAGGATATTATGACATCACAATATGATTGTGACATTACACTGGTTTTATTATGACATCCCTGGAGAATTATAACATTACAATTGAATGGTTACATCACAATAATAACCATGGCACCATGATTGTATTATAATATTACAATGTACGTTTCTCTATTCACAATGGCATTCTGATAGGAGAAAGGTAGTATTGGGACCACAATGGAGTGATTGTGACATTCCTAGGGAATTATGACATTATAGTTGACTTGTGACATGAAAATGGTAGTATTGTGACATCACAAGGTTATTATGTCATAACAATGATACTAGTAGGACATCACATTCGTATTGTGACATCATAATTGTGTGATTGTGACATCCCTAGAGAATTATGACATTACAATCTTATTGTGACATCCCAATGGTACTATTGTGACTTCAAAATTGTACTATGACATAACAATTGTAATATTCTCTAGTCACAATGTTATTATGACATCACAATGGTACTATTAGTATAAAACAAAGTCATTGTGACATCTCAATGTTACTATTGTGATATCGCAAGGGTATTGTAATATAACAATGATACTAGTAGGACATCACAATTGTACTATGACATCACAATGGTACTTTTTCTAGTCACAATTCATTATGACATCACAGTGTTACTATGAGTATGTCAAAAAGAAATTGTGACATCACAGTGGTACTATTGTGACATCACAAGGGTATTATGACATCACAACGGTACTAGTATGGCATCACAATGTTATTGTGACATCACAATGGTGCGACTGTGACTTCATTAGAAAATTATGACTTTACAATTAAATTGTGATATCACAATTGTACTATGACATCACAATGGTACTCTTCTGTAGTCAGAATTGCATTATGACTTCAAGTGGTAAGATTAGGTTATCACAAAAATATTGTGACATTACAATGCTACTATTGTGACATCACAATTTAGTGATTTTGACATTACTAGAGAATTATAATATAACAATTGACTTGTGACATCACAATGATACTCTGTAACATCTGAATTGTACTATGACATCACAATGATACTATTCTCTAGTTACAATCGCATTATGACATCACAAGGGTACTAGTAGGATATCACAATGACATTGTGACATCACAAAGCTACTATTGTGACACCGCAAGTATATTATGACATCACAATCATACTAGTAGGACATCACAATCGTATTGTGATATCACAATATTGCAATTGTTATATTACTAGAGTATTATGACATTACCATTGACTTGAGACATCACAATGGTACTATTGTGACATCACAATTTTACTATGACATCACAATGGTAATATTCTGTAGTCACAATGGAATTATGACATCAAATGATACTATAAGTATATCACAAAGACATTGTGACATCACAATGCTATTATTGTGATATCGCAAGTGTATTATGCCATCACAATGCTACTTGTAGGACATCACAATCGTATTGTGACATCACAATGGTAGTACTGTGAAATGACAGTTGAAACATGATATCACAATGGTACTATTCCTTTGTCACAATGGCATTATGGCATCATAATGGTACTATTAGGATATCACAAAGGAATATTCTGACACCACAATAGTACTAGTAGGACATCACAATTATATTGTGACAATGCAATGGTAGCATTGTGACCTTATGAAATCACATTGCTACAATTGTGACATCACAATTTTTATGACCTCACAATGGTACTACTAGGATATCACAATCGTACTGTGAAATCACAGTGGTATTAACAGGATATCATAATCATATTTTGACATCATAATGGTTCAACTGTGACATCACTAGTGAATCATGGCATTACAATTGAATTGTGACATCAAATGTTTACTATTGTGACATCACAATTGTACTATGATGTAACAATGGCATTATGATATCAGTAAGGTATTAATATATCACAAAGATATTTTGACATCACAATGCTACTTTTGTGACATCAAAGGGAATTATGATATCACAGTGTTACTAGTAGGACATAACAATTTTATTGTGACATCACTATGGTCCGATTGTAACATCACAATTGTACTATGAACTCACAATGGTACATTTCTCTAGTCAAAATGGCATTCTGATATCACAATGGTACTATTATGATATCACAGAGACTATTGTGACATCGCAAGAGAATTATGACATCACAACGGTAAACTAGTAGGACATCACATTCGTATTTTGAAATCAGAATGGTACGATTGTGACATCACAATATTATGATATTATAATTCTACCAAGACATCATAATGGTATTGTGACATCACAATGTTACTAGTAGCACATCACAATTGTAATATGACATTGCAATGTGGCTATTGGGCCATCACGACAGAATCATGACATTAAAATTGAATTGTGACTCCAAAATGGTTCTATTAGGATATCACAAAGCCATTGTGACATCTCAATGCTATTATTTTCACATGGCAAGGGATTCATGACATCACAGTAGAATTTGGGGCACATTTTTGTATACTGTCATATCACCTGTGAATAGAGATACTTTGAATTCTTCCTTATCAAGTTGTGTCCCCTTAATCTCCTTTAGTTGTCTTATTGCCCTAGACAGGACTTCGAGTACTGTATTGAAGAGATTTGGAGAGAATGTGTAGCCTTGTCTTGTCCCCAAGTCCAGTGGAATTGACTTAACATTTTTTTCATCTAGTTTGATGTTAGCTATATACTATTCTGTATATATTCTGTATATTCTGCATATATTCTGTATACTATCTTTACTATTTTTAGATATGTGCCTTTGTCCCTGGTCTCTCTAAGACTTTAAACAAGAATAACTGTTGGATATTGTCAAATGCTTTTTCAGCATCTAAGAAAATGGTCTTTTTTAAAAAAATTGTTTATACAGTGGATTACACTGATGGATTCCATATACTTAACCACCCTTGCATGCATGGGATGAAGCCTACTTGGTCATGGTGGATGATATCTTTGATATGTTCTTGGATTTGGTTTGCAAGTATTTGATTGAGTATTTTTACATCATTGTTCATAAAAGAGATTGGTCTGAAGTTCTCTTTCTTTTTGGGGATCTTTGAGGATTTATCAAGGTGACTGTGGTCTCACCAAAGGAATTTGGTCATGTTGCATCCATTTCTATTTTGTGAAATAATTTGGAGAATATCAGTATTCGCTCTTCTTTGAAGGTCTTGTAGAATTCTGCTCTGAAATCATCTCGCCCTTTTTTTTTTTTTTTTTTGGTTGGGAGTATTTTGACGGCTGCCTCTATTGCCTTATTCACTATAAGACTATTTAATATCTTTACCTGATGTTGATTCAACTTTGCTAAGTGGATTTTAAAGAGAATTGTATATTTCATTTAGATTTTCAAATTTTGGGGCATATAGGCTTTTGACATAAGAGTTAATGGTTCTTTGGATTTTCTCAGTGTTTGTCAGATCTTTCTTTCAGACTTTGTTGATTTGGATAGTGTCTTTCTGCCATTTACTTAGTTTGGCTAAGAATTTGTCTGTGTTTTTTATTTTCTCAAAGAACTACATCTTGGTTTCGTCGATTCTTTGAATTATTATCTTTTTTTCTCATTTATTGATATCAGCCCTGAGTTTGGTTTTTCTTAGTGGTCTACTCTTGCTGGGTGTGTCTGCTTCTTTTTTCCTAGGTCTTTCAGGTATGCCATTAAGTTGCTTGTATGGGGTGTCTCCAATAGCTTACGATGGCCTTTGTTGGTATTCAAACTCCTCCTCAGACTGCTTTCATTGCATCCCATATGAAGTTGAGAAATCTTCTATCGAGGTTTGTAAAGTATTCTGTTGGTATTTTGATGGAAATTGCATTGAATCTGTAGATTGTTTTTGGTAAGATGTCCATTTTTACTATGTTAACCCTGCCAAGCCATGAGTATCGGAGATAGTTCCATATTCTGATATCTTCTTCTAATTCTTTCTTCAGAGACTTGAAGTTTTTTTCATGCAAGTCTTTGACTTGCTTGGATATGGTCACACCAAGGTACTTTATGTCATTTCTGGCTATTGTGAAGGTGTTGTTTCCCTAATTTCTTTCTCAGCCCTTTTATCTTTTGTATACAGGAGGGCTACTGATTTTTTTTTTTTTGGACTTAATTTTGTATCCAGCCACTTTGCTGATGGTATTTATCATCTGTAGGAGTTCCCTGGTAGAAGTTTTGGAGTTACTCAGGTATACTATCATATAATCTGCAAATAGTGATACTTTGACTTCTTCCTTTCCAATTTGTATCCTTTTGGTCTCCTTTAATTGTCTTCTTGCTCTAGCAAGGACTTCCAGAACTATGTTGAAGAGATATGGAGAGAGTGGGCAGCCTTACCTTGTCCCTGATTTCAGTGGGATTGATTTAAGTTTATCTCCATTTAGCTTGATATTGGCTACAGGCTTGCTGTATATTGCCTTTACTATGTTTAGGTATGTGCCTTGTATCCCTGATCTCTCCAATACTTTAAACATGAATGGATGCTGGATTTTTTCAAATGCTTTTTCAGTAACTAAGGAGATTATCAAGTGTTTTTTTTTCTTTCAATTTTTTAATATTGTGGATCACATTGATGGATTTTTGTATAGCGATCCACCCCTGCATACCTGGCATGAAGCCTACACAGTCATAGTGGATGATATATTTGATGTGTTCTTGTATTGGTTTTGCAAAGTATTTTGTTGAGTATTTTTGCATCAATGTTCATAAGGGAGATTGGCCTGAAGTTATTTTTCTTTGTTGTGTCTTTGTGAGGTTTAGGTTACAATGTGACTGTGGCTTCAGTGAATGAGTTTGGTAGTGTTCTTTTTGTTTCTATTTTGTGGAATATATTGAAGAAGAGAGCTGGAGTTACCTCTTCTTTGAAGGTCTGGTAGAATTCTTCACTGAAACCATCTGGCCCTGAGCTTTTTGTGGATTGGAAACTTTTGATGAATGTTTCTATTTCCTTAGTGGATACAGAAATATTTTATTGATTTACCTGGTCTTGATTCAGCCTTGGTAAGTTGAATCAACCAAGAAAATTGTCCATTTCATTTAGATTTCCAAATTGTGTGGCATAAAGACTTTTGAAGTAAGTCCTAACGATTGTTTGGATTTCCACAGTGTCTTTTGTTTTGTCCCTGTTTTCATTTCTGATTTTGTTAATTTGGATAGTGTCTCTCTGCCTTTTCGTTAGTTTGGCTAAGGGTTTGTCTATCTTGTTGATTTTCTCAAAGAACCAGCTCTTAGTTTCATTGATTCTTTGAAATGTTTTATTTTTTTCTAATTTACTGATTTCACTCCTGAGTTTGTTATTTCCAGGTGTCTATTCCTTTTTGCTGTGTCTGCTTCTTTTTTTCTAGGGCTTTTAGGTGAGCCATTAAGTTGATTATATGAGATGTTACAAATTTCTTCTTGAAGATACTTCGTGCTATGAACTTTCCTCTTAGTACTGTTTTCATCCTGTATCATATGTTTGGGTATGTTGTGTCTTCATTTTCATTGAATTCTAGAAAGACTTTAATTTATTTCTTTATTTCTTCTCTTACCCAGCTGTCGTTTAGTAGTGAGTTGTTCAGTTTCCATGTGTTTGTAGGCTTTTTACTTATTTCTGTTGTTGTTGAGGTCCAGGTTTAGTCCATGGTAATTAGATAGGATACAAGGCATTATTTCAATCTTCTTATATCTGTTGAGACTCACTTTGTGACCAACGATATGGTCTATTTTGGAGAAGGTTCCATGAGGTGCTGAGAAGAAGGTAAATTCTTTTTTCTTTGGGTGTAAGATTCTGTAGATATCTGTTAGGTCCATTTGATACATGACCTTTATTAGAGATATTGTTTCTTTGTTTAATTTCTGTTGTTAACCTGTCCTTTGTTGAGAGTAGGGTGTTGAAGTTTCCCAGTAGTAATGTATGGGGATTTGTGTGCGGTTTAGGTTTTATTAATGTTTCTTTTACAAACATGGGTACCTTTGTATTTGGAGCATAGATGTTCAGAATTGTGATTTCTTCTTGGCGGAATTTTCCTTTGATGAGTATGAAATGACCTTCCTCATGTCTTTTGATTAATTTTGATTGAAAATCTACTTTATTAGATATTAAAATGGCTACTCCTGCATGTTTCTTGGGTCCATTTGCTTGGAACCTTCCAGCTTTTTACTCTCTGGTAATGTCTATCTTTGTGACTTACATGTGTTTCTTGTATGCAACAGATTGTTGGGTCTTGTTTACATATCCATTCTGTTAGTCTGTGTCTTTATTGGAGTGTTAAGTCCATTGATGTTGAGGGAAATTAATGATCAGTGGCTGTTAGTTCCTTTTATTTTGATGTTGCTTGTGGTAGTGTGTTTGTGTGCTTGGTTACTTTTAGTTTTGCTGTAATGACATTTTTTCTTTCCTGTGTTTTCTTGAATGTAGTTAGCTTTCCTGGGCTGTAGTTTTCCTTCTAGGAGCTTCTGTACCTCTGGATTTGTGGGTAGGTATTGTTTAAATTTGTTTTTGTCATTAAATATCTTGTTTGCTCCATCTATGATGACTGAGACTTTTGCTGGGTATAGTAGCCTGGGTGGTCCTCTGTGTTCTCTTAGGGTCTGCATGATATCTGTTCAGGCCCTTCTGGCTTTCATAGTCTCTGATGAAAAGTCAGGTGTGATTCTGATTGGTTTGCCATTATATGTTACTTGGCCTTTTTCCTTTGCAGCTTTTAGTATTTTTTCTTTGTTCTGTATACTTACTGTTTATTATGTGGTGGGAGGATTTTCTATTCTGGTCTAATTTATTGGGTGTTCTGTAGGCCTCTTGTATTCTTATAGACCTCTTTTAAGTTGGGGAAATTTTCTTCTATGATTTTGTTGAAAATATTTTCTGGGCCTTGGAGGAGGGAATCTTCTTTTTCCTCTATTCCTATTATTTTTAGGTTTTGTGTTTCATGTTGTCTTGGATTTCTTGGATGGTCTGTGTCAGGAAATTTTAGATTTAACATTTTCTTTGATAGCTACATCTATTTCTTCCATTGTGTCTTCCACACCTAAGATTCGTTCTTCCATCTCTCATAGTCTATTGTTTATGCTTACCTCTGTAGTTTCCCCTTTTCCTCCCTAAGTTCTTTCTCTCACAGTTTCCTCCACTTGTGTTTTCTTTATTTTTTTCCAATTCTCTTATCAGATATTGAGCCACTTTATTGATTTCCTTCACTTCTCTGACTGTATTTTCCTTCAATTCCTTCAGCTGTTTGTTCAAACAATCCTCTGTTTCTTTAATATCTTTTAGTGATTTAAGTATTTCCTCTCTAAAGGCGACAAATTGTTTGGCTGCAACTTCCTTTATTTCTTTAAGGATGTCCATAATCTGTTTGACTTTATCTTCCTCCATTTCTTTGCAAATGGCAATAATCTGTTTGACTTTATCTTCATCTAGGTCTTTATTCAGTTTATTTTTTTTTCTCTATTATCCTGTTCATAAGCACAGATGTAAGGTCATCTTCTTGAATTTCATTTTCCCTGGTGTGTCCAGGGCTGCTTGCCCCTGAATAACTGGGTTCTGGAGAGGCCATATTGCTCTCTTTTGTTGGTTGAGCTTTTACACTTGCCTTTATCCATTTGGCTATCTTAGGTGTTGGGTGTTAGTTTCTGGTGCTTTCTGGAATCCTGTGGTGGGGATAATCCCCTTGACAGGAAGGTGATTTTTCCTGAAGGAGGCCTCCTCAGCTTTTGGGGTACACTCACTGAATAGCAGATATTTTTCAGGAATTGCCAAAAATCACCACAGGCATAGAGACCTGAGCAGTAATTGTGGTCTTTGTTAGTCAAGGGGGCTCTCCTCTCACCCAGAGAAGTCCTGGAGACAACTGTCCTGCTTCTGGCTTTCTTGCTGTAAATTTAGTAAGCTGCAGCTGTAACCTGGGTACCCCATGTTTTGGTCAGTTTACTTAGTGATAACTGGTTGTCCCTTGGAGCAGTATCTGGGGGTTGATCTTGGGGATCCCAGGCTTCTGTAGGACTGAGGTTAGAGCTCTGTGCCCCAGTACCCAAGCAATAATCATTGGCAGCTGAGCACTGCTCTCACATGTGCAGCAGGAGGCTAGAGTCTGGAGCCTGTGAATAACCAGAAACTTTTCCAGAGCTAGGTGTCCTGAGGTAGTGCCAGATATTTTCCTCACCTTTGGGTTTTCTCCCAACAGGAAGACCCAGTCTGTGGTGTTTGAGGTGGTGTGTAGAGTGTGTAGGCACTTGCAATGATGGCTCCAAGCTGGTGACTGAGAAAGAAGTTGAGAACTTTTCCAAGAATGTTTCTGTGTGTGGTGGTGGTAGTGTGTGTGTGGGGAGTTGGCTGAGTGCTCTAAGATGGGACCTGCTGTTTCCCTGTCTGTGGGGTTTTCTCCAGACAGGGAAACCCAGCCTCTGTGTCCTGGGGCACACAGTTCTGTCTGTGATGGAGAGCAGGGAATGCAGGACTAGCGGCTGGAGGCTCACTCAGGCCTGGTGGCTGTGCATCCACCAGTCTGCAGGACCTTTCCAGTGATAGACTGGGTGACCTGAGGTCAGTCCTGCTTTCTTCTTCCTTGTTTTTTTTTTTTGTTTTTTTTTTTTTGTTGTTGTTGTTTTGTTTTTTTGACTGGGGCTCCCAGTCTCTGGTGCCCTGGAGCACACAGTTTGGCCTGGGAAGGTGATCAGGACACACAGGTGTATCCTGTACCTGGGATATTTTCTGGGGTCTCACTGAGTGACCTGAGAGTGGAATTGAGTGATCCCCATACCACGGAGTTTCCTCTCACCTTGGAAACAAGATTGCTGTTGTTTTAGGGCCCAGAGTTCAGTCTTTTAGTTGCTGTACCAACATTGCTGTCCTGTTCCTGTCCTGGTCCTCCTGGCAATGCCATCTTGGATTCCCCCTTCCTCATCCCTTTCAATTAATTTTGGTTGAAAGTCTGTTTTATTAGATATTAGAATAGCTACTCCTGCTTGCTTCTTGGATCCATTTGCTTGAAAACCTTATTCCTGCTGCAACATCCAAGGAATTTTCCCAGAGATTAGCTGGGTGCTCTGAGATTGGACCCAATTGTTTCCCTCATCATTGGTTTTCTTCTTACCTTGGAAACACAGTCAGTGGTGTTTGGGGGCCCACACATCCAACTATTGGTCACTGTGCAGTCTCTGCTACCCTGCTGATCAGACACAGTGTGCAATCAGCCCAGCCATCTGGGATCTATTTTTAGTTTTTACTGAATATAAGTATTTTGATTGTATGCATGAATATGCACCTCTTGTGTGCCTAATCCTCACAGTAGTCTGAAGATGTCTTCAGTACTCATGATCGTATAGCAATTGATAGTAGTGGGTCTCAGGTAATCACTGATAATTGAGCCCAATTATTTGAAAGAGCAGCAAGAACTCCTGACTGCTGAGCCATCCGTCCTGTCTTATGTTGCTTATTTATGATCCGCATTTACATTGGTAATATTTTCATATTTCTATTTTTAGCTGTTTAAACATGCATTCCCTTTTAGTAAGATATCATTAATGTTGCAGTTTAAGCTTGGGCAGCACAGATTTCTGGAAAATGAATATACAACTGGAGTGAATGAATAATTCCTTGTAGAAGCTTCAGTAAAGACTTTGAGTTCTTTCATACTTTTATGTTTGTTTGATTGACTTTTAGGGGAGGCTCTGTCTTACTATATAGGTCTGGCTGTCCTGAAAATGTTTGCATAGATCATTCTGGCATTCATCTCAACAAGATATACCTGCCTATGACTCCTGAGTGATGGAATTAAAGGCATGATGAAATACATCCAGCTTGTCCATCATTTTTTGTCATTAGTAACTGTTCATAAATTTCTCTGATGTGTAATTAGTACTGTTCACCTGTTAATTTCTCTCTGTTTCTCTGTCTCTATGTCTGTCTCTCTCTTTCTATTTTAATGTCTTCTCTCTGTCTTTGTCGACATTAATTGCAATTTCTATTCCAAACCTATATCCTATTCAAAAAGTTCAGATATGACACAGTTAACCCTCGTTATTCAATTTTCTTCTAAAGTGACTTAGTGATAACATTAACACTTCTTTTTTAACAGAAGTGTTTTACTCTTTATTTTTAACTGATAGACTGTACATGATTTAGAAAGGCGAATATAAAAAACAATGATCAAATAGTAATCATGTGTTCTATGCCTTTTCTTTTCTCTGGTCACTCAAAATTTGATGTTATCAGCTATGATTATTATTGCTTGCCACTCACATTATTTTTATCCATGTATTCACTGCAGTCCACTTTCCCTTCCACAAATATATGAACTCCCCTTTTCATATACTGATATGCCACATCTCTGATCCCTAGTAATAACATGATATTTAGTGCCATGTTGTCTTTTGACTGATGTCACCCACCTGTTCACTGTCCCCTGACAGCCGAATCTCATTTGTTGCTAGATAAAATGTCATTATTGTGTTTTTCCTTCCACCTGTCTTATGACAGGGTCCTGCCTACTCACCAACTGAGTAGTAACTGAAGATGATTCATAGATCACTCAAGAACCCAACTAATGGCTACTTCGTACTCATGTCTTACAAACAAATGAAATTCCTTTAACACAGGTTTTTAAAGCACACCTTTGGGTTTCCTTACAATCTAACCTTTAGGCTTTTTCTTCTTCCCTCATTCACCTGATGCACAGAACCCAATTGTCTAACACTAGCACTTCTGTGTCAGAAAATAAATGGAAGAAGCACTAGAATTATATGATTATATTACAAATGAAGTATAAATTTGTACTGTTGCCACTTTTTCTGTTGTACAAATGTATGGCATATTTTAGAATTCAGTGACCTTTGATGATGTGCATGTGAAATTTGGCCAAGAAGAGTGGGCTTTGCTGGAACCTTCACAGAAACAACTCTACAAAGATGTGATGCTAGAGACCTGTAAAAACCTCACTGCTATTGGTAAGACAGCAAATTTTCTTTCACTTTTAAAAGAAGCAGACAACTCTTACTTTGTTATTGGTCATCTTCTATAATTCCAATTGAGAATGGGGATGAATGAGGTGAATAAATCAGGCATGGTTCTAAGGGTCAAAGAAGATAGTGATTTAAGTTTTGCTTTAATAATAATGCGATATTTCAAATAATATATATTTTCTGGTATCATACTTTAGGCTACAATTGGGATGACCATAATATTGAAGAACATTTTCAAAGTTCTACAAGTAATAAAAGGTAACTTTATGTGCACGCTGATACAGATATGAATCTTAAGAAATTTAATGTGTCCTGGATGTTTGTTTGTCTGTTTGTTTGTTGGCTGCTTTTAATTTTCTGTTTTTGAAATAGTTTTTTTTTTTTTCTGTGTAGCTGTGGCTTGACTTAGACTTGCTTGTTAGACCAGCCTGACCTCAAAATCACAGAGATATGCCTGCTTTTGCCTCCACAAGTGCTGGGATTAAAGGCACATACCAGCACAACTGGCTGTGTCCTGGAAGTTTTAAAGATAAGCAACAGTGCAAAAACAGCACTGCTTTAAGTGTACTGATGATTATTACAATCTCACAATTCCACATACTTCAAGGTCAGGTATCTGATTTGTGTTTGCAAGGCACTCCCCTAAGATAGAAAAAAAATAAAATAATTTAACAGAAAATACCATTTGAATCATATGGACATTACAGCTACTGAGTTGAATTGCCAATCTGTTTAGTCTCATTCTATTTACTCAGATATTGTAAGAGTTATACACATTGAATAGGTGATCAATATGTGTCCAAAACCTTCTAGTAAGCAAATATTTCATAGTACAACTAGTGTTACTAATATTCATGCAGTAACATTGTAAAGTTTAGTGAGAGGAGCAGCTTATGAGAGTGAAGAATATTGTGGAGAAACCTTAATCCATATATGACATGTCTATGATGAACAAAAACAAACTGTGTTAATTCAGTGTGGGAATCTTTTATTATTCTTGTAATTTAAACAGGTATATCATATGTCACAATGTTTCTAAGACACATGAGCATAGGGACGTTGCAAGACGCAATGTGCCTTTATTTCTCCAAGAACAATTGATTTTGTAGTAGTCCCCACTTTGAGTAGATTTTTTGAATGTGATAAATGGTTACTGTTAATTGGTTTTGCAACTTCACTGTTCATCAGCAAACTCATACTGCTGAAAATACCTATGAATACTAGGAATTTGGAACTTCTTCTGCATGTCCTGCTCACTTTTTAAATGAAGTGTCATTCATACAGTACAAAAATTTGTGAATGTGATTGCTGTGCTAAAACTCTGAATTCTTACAATACCCTTCATATATTTGAGTAAAGCTCTTATAGAAATATTATGTTATAAAAGTGAATCACATAACAAATGCTCTTACCATCACAGGGATCTTCAAAAATACCCATAATGAAGAATACCATGAATGTAAATAAAGTGATAAAACTTTCAAATTTTATTCTTCTTTACCATTAGACTGAATTATAAAATTAACTCATATAGATAAATATATTTATTAGTGTAATGAAATGACTGTGGTAAATCTTTCATATGTTCTAATTATCTTTGCAGGCATGAAAACAGTCATACTGGAGAGAAACCCACCAAATGCACTCTATGTGGTAAAGCCTTCGCCTATACCACTGTTCTCATACGGCATAAAAGAACACACACAGGAGAGAAGCCTTACAAATGTAATCAGTGTGGTAAAGCCTTTGCAGAAAACAGTACTCTCTTAAGCCATAAAAGAACACACACTGGAGAGAAACCTTATGAATATAACCAGTGTGGTAAAGCCTTTGCAGAAAACAGTAATCTCTTAAGCCATAAAAAAACACACACTGGAGAGAAACCTCTTGAATGTAATCAGTGTGGTAAAGCCTTTGCACGAAACAGTCATCTCTTAAGTCATAAAAGAACACACACTGGAGAGAAACCTCATGAATGTAATCAGTGTGGTAAAGCCTTTGCACATAACAGTTCTCTCATACGGCATAAAAGAACACACACTGGAGAGAAACCTCATGAATGTAATCAGTGTGGCAAAGCCTTTGCACATAACAGTTCTCTCATACGGCATAAAAGAACACACACTGGAGAGAAACCTTATGAATGTAATGAGTGTGTAAAGCCTTTGCACACAACAATAATCTCATAAGCCATAAAAGAACACATACTGGATAGAAACCTTATGAATATACCCAATGTGAAAAAGCCTTTTCACAGCAGAGCAGTCTCCGAAAACATGAAAAAAACACACAGTGGAGAGAAGCCTTGTGAGGGTTATTAGTGTGAAAAAGCTTTTGCGTGTAACCGTCATTTCCTAAGACAACAACACATTCTGGAGGGAAACCATATTAATATAACTATGTGGCAAAGCCTTTGCACATAACATCTCCTAATACATAAATAACAAATCCTGGAAAGAAGCTGTCTGACTGTAACCAATGTGTAAAATACTTTCGCACTTCAGAATCATCTTCACATTCATGAAAGAAATCCTAATGGACAGAAAGCCTATGAGTGCTTTTAACATGGTGAATCCATTCCACATTTGTATAATCTTCATCATCATAAAAGGATTCATACTGGAGAGAATCTGTTAAAATGGTGAGGCCTTGCACAAATCTAGATTCATCATCATCATCATCATAAAAGGATCCTTACTGAAGAGGAATTCTGTGACTATAAGCAATGTGGAAAGGATTTTTTGTTCTTTGGTCCACTGAGATCCAACAGAACTGAAAAACTAGCTCAATGGAAATGACCTCCCTTTTCTGAAGGGGAAGGAGAAAGGGAATAGGGTAATAGGAATGGAGGGCAGTACTGTGCGAGAGAAGGGAGGGGGACTACATTTGGAATTTAAAGTAAATAAACTTATTTTTAAAAAGAATACAATGAATGGTGAATATCAATTACATGCAAAAATATTATATAATGTGTTTAGGGAAGACTTATTGATAAACCTAATTCTCAACATTTACTGTTTTTAATTGCCTCACTTTACACAAGAAACTTTCAGTCCGGTGGATGAATATGTAGGGAATGGTGAACTAACCACAGCCAGGAAATTCTCTGAGAGTAACACAACAGTGGCAGCCTGTAGAAGTTTCTTTGTGTACACATACCTATTATTCCAGGGGTTCTATTGAAAACCATCACAACTCAGACTGAATTTTGAGATGTGAGGGAGGAGGCTTTCTCTTCCATGTATGACCCTGCTTCTGGCCTAGATGTGTAACCATGTCAAGGGTGAGTTTTCTCTGCCTGACTTCATCTAGAGAGTGTCTTTAGACATTGAAACCACCAATCAAATTTGATAGATAGCCTTTGACACAGATCCCTGATAACTCTCCCCTCCCTTCAAATATAGGATAATTTGGTTCTGTGTTCTTGATGTTCTTATTCATATAATGGGAATGTGCTGTTTAATGCAAATTGAGCAGCCTTGAATTGCCTAGTATTAAACAATTATCTATACCTATGCTTGGAGCATCCCAGGAACTCTCCAAGGGCTATAAGCCTCTGTTTTCTGTTTTCTAGATATAAAGTTGAACTTACTTTCTGAGGTGGTTCCCAGAGTGGCTGACCACTGTTATGCTTGTGGGATTTCCAAGCTTTATACTATTCATCTTCTGCCCCTCATGCCTTCCTGAGCTGGTGGGAAACAACCCTCCAGGCAGCAAGAGAACCACATTCTATGAAATGCCTGTGATAAAATGTTTCAGAGTTCATAGCATTTCAAATTTCACATGTTTCTGGATGTGAAGTGGTCAGTCAAACAGTGTCTTGGGGTGGGACTCATTAAAATGAGTTATACTTAGTGTTTAGTTCACAGTAAGGTTGCAGCAAGCTTAATGGTATGAAATCTTCTGAGATGAGTACAGTGGCCCATGGAAAAGAAATAAGAGCAGAAATATTATTTCTCTGTTTTTAATAGCTGAGTACTGTTCTGATAACGTATGGGTGGATGGCAGAGGAGAGGAACTCCTCTTTTGAGTGGTCTCGGGAGAGGGGATGGGAGAAGATGGAGGGAGGGTGGGACCAGTAGGAGTTGAGGGAGTGACATTTAATCAGCATATATAATGAATAAATTGTGAAAAATAAAAACAATTAATAAAATAAAATATAGTAAGAAAAACAAAACAAAAAAGCAAAAATTTGAGTCTAGTTTGGGTACCCGCCCTCCCTCAAAGAGAAGAAAGAATATATATAGAAAGAAAAGAAAAACAGAATCTTTGTTTTTGTCACCTTTCCTCCCTGTGGGCTCACTTGATAATCATTATCCAATGGAGACCATGCTTCTCTCTCTGAAGTTTATGTTACCGTAGAAGTAGGATTCAAACCTGGAACTAATGGCAGAGTTTCCTAGTTAACATACCAAATCAAACCTACTTGCCATTTTCTCCCAGCAATCCTTCAGTCCTTCCATGTTATCTGGTCCTCCAAGCTAGTACAGCCCATGCAATACCCTGAATTCTCCTTCCCAGGGCCTGAGCTAATGTCACCCCCCTTACCCATCTATAAGCAAACTATTTTGACTACCTGGCCCTGTCAAGAGCCATGCAAGAGCAACAGTAAAACAGCTGTAGAACTCACGGAATGTGGCTCTCCTGTGAGCATAGTCATGATGAGTTTGTCTTGGAGAAGCATAATCCCAAGAACTGCTTTTCCGGAGGACTTTGTGCTCTCATGTAGCATATCTCTGCTTGTTGCCCTTATGATGCCCATAATCCTTACAACATGAGTTGTATGAAAACTCAAAGAAAGCTTCTAGTTAGTCACTGGGCAATATCACTGACATTTAAAATTAACAATGCTTGATCTCTTTTCACATGTTTACCTGAGCAGAGTAATAAATTGACCACTGTCCTTGAAAGGAGCCATAGATGTAGATTGTTAGCAATGACCATTATACTTAGAAACAATTTGGAAAAATAGATCGTTTAACAACGTCAGGGAAGAAGTTTTTGCTAATGGCTCTGATGTAAAAAATCTTAAAGAAAATTTAAAGTTAAGAAAAGTACACCGTTAATAAAAAAAAGTCAGGAATGTTTTAAGGTTGATGAGCCGAAAAAATAGCCCAAGGTAGCATTGGCTGTCTGGACTCCCTCAAACTGGGTCTAAAACTGAGACAGCAGTTGATTCCTATATATTTGTTTTTCCCCTCAGCTTCTTGATATGATTTAATAAAAATGATTAATGAATAGATGCACACCCCTTTACGATTTAAAGTACAGGTGCCAGTACCATGCCATTTTTATTACTGTTGCGCTATAGTACTAATTGAGATCGTGGATGAAGGTACCTCCAGAAAATCTTTTATTGTACAGGAATTTTTTTAAAATCAATTCTGGGTTTTTTGTTTTTCCATATGAAACTGAGAATTGTTCTTTCAAGGTCTGTAATGAGTTGTGCTGGTATTTTGAATGGAATTGCATTGAGTCTTTAGATTTCTTATGGTTGAGTGGCCATTTTTCCTATGTTAATCCTACCAATCCTGGAGTATGGGAGATCTTCTGATATCTTCCTTGAAGTTCTTTTTTTCATGCAAGTCATTCACTTGCTTGATTTGAGTCACACCAAGGTACTTTATGTTATTTGTGGCTTTTGTAAAGGGGTTTTGTTTCCCTAATTTCCTTCTGAGCCCATTTGTCTTCTGTATACAGGAGGGCTTCAATTTTTTTTTAATTTAATTCTGTATCCAGTCATTTTGCTGAAGTTATTTATCAGCTGTAGGAGTTCCCTGGTTGAATTTTTTAATGTTATTCATGTGTACTATCACATCATCTGCAACACAAGCTGGACTGGATGTGGAGAAAAGGGAACCCTTCTCCATTGCTGGTTGGAATATAAACTTGTACAACCACTTTGGAAATCAATCTGGTGCTTTCTCAGAAAATTGTGTATAGTGCTACTAGAATATTCAGTTATACCAACCATGGACATATACTCTGAAGATTATCAACCATACAACAAGGACATTTGCTCAACTATACTCATAACAGCTTTATTGACAATAGCCAGAATCTGGAAACAACTTAGATGTCCCCAAACTGAGGAATAGACACAGAAATTGTGGCACATTTATACAATGCAATACTATTTAGCAATTAAAAACAAGTAAATCAGCAGGCAAATGGATGCAACTAGAAAAGATCACTCTGAGTGAGGAATCCAGAAGCAGAAAGACACTCATGGTATATACTCACTTATATGTGGATATTAGCCATATAATATATGATTAAAAATACTAAAAGCTAGAGTCCTAAAGGATCTAAACAACAGGAAGAACCCTAAGGAAGATGCTTAATCCTCATTCAGAAGGGCAAATGGGATAGATATCAGTAATGGGGGAAGATAGGGAACAGGGCAGGAAACTACCACAGAGGGCCTCTGAAAGAATCTACATAGCAGGGTATTGAAGCAGATGGTTAAACTCATAGCCAAATTTTGTGCAGAAAGCATGGATTTATATGGAAGATTTAGGAGGTAGAAAGACCTGGATGTGAGAGGCCCTCCACAAGGAGGCCAATTGAGCTCAAAAATTTGGGCCTGGGGGGTCCTATTCCAACCAAGGACCATGAATGAAGAACACCTAGAATCCCTGCTCAGACGTAGGTCATAAGTATCTCAGTTTCCATGTGAGTTCCCTATTAAGGGTGACAGGTGCTGTCTCTGACATGAATTCAGTGAAAGGCTCCTTGATCAGCTACTCCTGGAAGATGCAGCCTTGCCAGGTCACAGAGGAAGAAAGTGCAGCCATTCTTGCTAAGACTTGATAAGATAGACTAGGATAAGATAGTAGGGAAGGAGGACTTTCCCTTTCAGTGGACTAGGAGAGGGGCATAGGAGTAGAAAAGGGAGGTAGGTTGTAACTGGTGGAAGATGAGGGAGGGGCTTACAGCCAGAAAACAAGGTGAATAAATTGTAATAATCAATAAAAAAGAAAAAATGAGATTTTTTTTTCTTGAGATGGCTGGAGTCAGGCAATTGTCTCTTAAAAACAACTAGAAAGAATAGTATTTCATCTCTACTCATTTTCCTTTTTCCTGTAATACTATATATAATAAATACCCTTAATAAAATTCAGTGGTTTGTCATATATTCCTAGTATTATAATATTGTAAAATATTTTACAAATTAAATTTTGATATGTTAAGTGTGTAAAAACAGTTTATGAAAAAGTGGCTTGAATTTTCAAAAGAGCAAAGAATGATTACTCAAAACTCAGGAGAGTGAAAATGGAAGGAAAATTGATGGAAGAATAAATAAAATATAAATAAATTAATATCTCTTACACACTAATTATAACATTTTGGTTATTGAGATTTAAAAAATATACACAGAATATTTCTCAAGTAAACAATGTAAGCTATTATTAATATCTCTTATGCAAGCACCCCAAAGTATTTCTTTATATTATTCCTCTTGTCACTGAAATGTGTTCTTTGACAAGTCATACCACTACACCCTGATGTTCAGGCTCTAATACTGACTATTCAATTCTTATTTCAGAGGACTGACTGCTTTTGGCCCAATTAGGACTGATGTCAAACAATGTTTGATTTCTGTGTCTAGCTCAGGTCATAACATTTGATGATACATTTTGAGTTCATCCACAATTTCAAAGTAAAATGATTGTCATTCTTGAAATGTTAAATGTTCTCTCTTGCTCTCACTTTGCGCACATACACACACTCACACACATGCATGATACATGTAATAGCAGTTATTGGCAATAAAAGACTTGAAATTGAAAGAGCCAAAAGAGGGATATATGAGAGATTTTGTAGGTAGGACAGAGAAACGAGAAATAATGTGATAATATTAAAAATATCAAAAAACCAAAAGTACATGTTTTCCATTAATAAAAAATGATTGCATGCGGGTTGATACCCCAGGTCCCGCCTCTGAGAAAAAGGTATCGGACGGGTCTGATGCTCTTTGGGTGGATGACACCTAAATGAACATCGGTACAAAGTCCCAATTTATTTCTAATATCAGAGATCAGACCTCTACTCTTGCCTGATGCGTCTAAAACAAAAAGGGGGAACTGTAGAGAGCTGCGGAATGCTATGCCTTAAAGATGGAGCTGGTTTCCACCTTCCACCTTCCCGATGGTGAGTGCTCTCTGTCACAAACAACTCCACATTTGGCTAAGGCTGAGGATCTGGCTTGCTTCCATGTATGTGGACCTATCTGCATTGCCCACGTGGCACGCCTGGGTTGGCTACCCAGAGGCTATTTAAGCTGTGGGCTGGCTTTCCCCAGGGTCCGAGGATTGTTCAAGGTTCCTGAATAACTGCATTGAAAAAAAAAAAAGAAACACAAACAGAGGGAATTCTGGGAATAAGAAACAGAAAAAGAGGAAACTACACTCAGGATATTTTATATGAAAAATAATTGTTTTTCAATAAAGAACAAAAATAGGTAATAAAGTTGAAAGAAATTAATGATGTGTTTATGGAAGGACTTGGGAGGAGAAAAAAGAACTATGGAATTATGAAGTTCTAGTATAATTTTAAAATAAAAAATAGCAAAAATGAAAAAATAAACTGAACAGATTACTTGAGTGGAAGCAGAGTTCCCACGATGAGCAGCTGATTTTACAGAGAGATATGTCCATATGTGATGCTCTCAAGTACTTAAAAGAAATTCTACATATCTAAAATCACAGGTCTACATTAATACAGTAATAATGATTGACTTCAATGCAGCACTGCTAACAAAGGTTACATGGACAAAATTCCATACAATATTGTGATCTAATTAAGACCAGCACAATGTCAACACCAAGTGATATTTCAACATGCACATGCACGTGTGAAGTAGATTTTTTTTCATGTATATATTTTTAACACTATGAAAGATTAATTACCTCTTTTAAATGTGTTTATTTAAAAATATGTTTCCAAAGAGATAATTCTTACAGAAAATTTCCATAGCAAAATATACAATCTGATTAGTGAATTATATCTTATATATGTTTGACTTACGTTTTTCTGCCTCTATTCAATACCTACCTCAATTCTCATTTTCTAGTTCTCTGGATTCACTTATAGTGTACGAGATTTATTATACAGGATGCATTTTGATACAAAAATTTTCTATTTTCAGCATCCTGAACAGGAAGCAGTGATGTTTCTAACTCACAGTGTTTTATTGTTGCTAGCTCAAATACATGCATCTCTCTCTAGTTAATCATTCAACTAACATTTAACAAAGCAGGATATGACATGACTTCAATGTTGGGCTAGTTGTCACAAGACATGATTCTATATTTACTCTTTTTAATATATGGCAAATGATCAATTAGTACTGTTTAAAAGTCATAGGTATATTGGTATATATGAGTTAATGACTATTGTATTCTTTCAGGTCTCAAAATCTTTAACAATATAGATGAGTTTCATCATAGAAATTACAGAAATGACAAAAATATAAATTAATCTTAATAGATATGGAAATCTTTATAGATTTCTTCATACTGGGTGATGTCCTGAATATGTTTCTCCAGAGTTTCCAAGTGGGAATTATGTGCATCACATGGCAGCTTTCTGAACATCCTTCTTTTAAATTCTTTATTAATTACACTCTATTCACTTTGTTTCCCCCTGTGGTTCCCTCCCTCCTCCCATCCCAATCCCTCCCTTCCTCCACTTTTAGTTTTGAAGTCTGATTACCTGAACTTGAGTTTTGTGTTTTGGCTCACATGAATCAGGAAAATGAGAAGGAATTCAATCTCATTAAGGATATCTTGAAACTTAAAACATACTTTGGAATTTTCGTGGAAATTAATGGAAATAATGGAACAAAATTAGTGGAATAAAATCCTGAGTGAAGTAACCAGACCCCAACAACAAATATACCATGTACTGATTTGTATGAGGCTTTTTACTGTTAAGTATTGATAAAGCAGGCTTCACTTCATATAGCCACTGAGGGTAGGTATAAAGTAAGGGACTGGAAGAGAGAAGGATAGTCCTAGGAAGTAGAAATAGAATGAATAGATGAATAGTTATGGATGAATATAAGGTGACATAAGAACAAGAAGATCAAATGAGAAATGGAGAAAAAGGAGAGTACAGAAGCAAATGCAAGAATGAACAGCTAAAAATAAGTGCCATCTAGTGTTGATCGGACACCAGTACAGTAGAAGCTACTTAAATATAAATATATATATATATGTTTATATAATATATATATATATATATATATATTTACACACACACACACATATATATATATATTTTAGATAGATAGATAGAGAGAGAGAGAGAGAGAGAGAAAGTGGTTGTTTACAATATTCTTATTAGGAAAATGCAAGTAACAGAACAGACAAATAAATTTTAAATAATATAAATCTGAGAAATTTCCTGTGTTAATTCTAAATGTCTATTCATCACATAATTTAACTTAAAAAAGAGACTAAGATCAGAAGGAAGGAGAAGAGGACCTCCCCTATCAGTGGACTTGGGGAGGGGTATGCATGAAGTAGGGGGAGGGAGGATGGTATCAGGAGGGGAGGAGGAAGGGGCTTATGGGAGGATACAAACTGAATAAAGTGTAATTAATAAAAATAAAATAAAATAAGAGAATAGTTTATAGATTATTTACTCATTCAATTAAAGTTGAAATAGAATATGATTAAATGATCTCTTAAGCCACTACTTTAAAAGAAAATTAATGTATTACTTCATGTTTTGCTGTTTAACTTCTTTAGTTTTTCATATATACTGGTTATTAGTCCTCTGTCAGATATAGGGTTGGTGAAGATCCTTTCCCAATATGTAGGCTGTCATTTTGTTCTGATGAAAGTTTCCTTTGCTTTACAGAAGCTTTTCAGTTTCATGAGGTCCCATTTATGGATTGTTGCTCTTAGAGCCTGTGCTGTTGGTGTTCTGTTCAGGAAGTTGTCTCCTGTGCCAATGAGTTCAAGGCTCTTCCCCACTTTTTCTTCTAAGCAGTTTAATTTGTCTGGTTTTATGTTGAGGTCTTTGATTCCCTTGGACTTTGCTTTTGTGCAGGGTAATAAGTATGGATCTTCTTGCATTTTTCTACATGTAGACATCCAGTTAGACCAGCAACATTTGTTGAAGATGCTGTATTTTTTTCCAGTAAATGGTTTTGGCATCTTTGTCAAAAATCAGGTGTCCATAAGTGTGTGGATTTATGTCAGTGTCTTCTATTAGATTCCATTGATCCACCAGTCTGTTTCTATGCAAGTACCGTGCAGTTTTTAGTATTGTTGCTGTATAGTACAGCTTGAGCTCAGGGATGGAGATACCTCTTGATGATCTTTTACTGTAGAGGATTGTCTTAGCAATTCTCGGGTTCTTGTTATTCCATACGAAGTTGAGAATTTTCCTTTCTAGGTCTGTAAAGAATTGTGTTGGCAATTTGATGGGAATTGCATTAAATCTGTAGATTGCTTTTGGTAAGATGGCCATTTTTACTATGTTAATCCTGCCAAGCCATGAGCATGGGAGATTTTTCCATCTTCTCATATCTTCTTCTAATTCTTTGTTCAGAGACTCAAAATTTTTTTCATACAAGTCTTTGACTTCCTTGGTTAGGGTTACTCCGAGGTACCTTATGTCATTTGTGGCTATTGTGAATGGTGTTGTTTCCCTAATTTCTTTCTCAGCCCTTTTGTCTTTTGTATACAGGAGGGCTACTGATTTTTTGAGTTAATTTTGTATCCAGTCACTTTGCTGAAGGTGTGTATCAGCTGTAGGAGTTCCCTGGTAGAGTTTTTGGGGTCACTCATGTATACTATCATATCATCTACAAATAGTGATAATTTGACTTCTTTCTTTCCCATCTGTGTCCCCTTGATCTCCTTCAACTGTCTTATTGCTCTAGCAAGGACTTCCAGCACTATGTTGAAGAGATATGGGGAGAGTTGGCAGCCTTGTCTTGTCCCTGATTTCAGTGGGATTGCTTTAAGTTTCTCTCCATTCAGTTTGATGTTGGCTATTGGCTTGCTGTATATCGCCTTTACTCTGTTTAGATATGTGCCTTGTATCCCTTGTCTCTCCAATACTTTAAACATGAATACATGTTGGATTTTGACAAATGCTTTTTCCGCATCTAGGGAGATTATCATGTTTTTTTTTTTTTTCAGTTTGTTAATATGGTGGATCACATTGATGGATTTCCGTATAATGAACCATCCCTGTATACCTGGGATGAATCCTATTTGGTCATAGTGAATAATATCTTTGATGTGTTCTTGTATTCGGTTTGTGAGTATTTTGTTAAGTATTTTTGCATCAATGTTCATAAGGGAGATTGGGAATTCCCATCAAATTGCCAACACAATTCTTTACAGGCCTGGAAAGAAAAATTCTCAACTGTGTATGGAATAACAAGAAACTGAGAATTGCTAAAATAATCCTCTACAATAAAAGATCTTCTGGAGGTATCTCCAAATAAAAATAGATCCATACTTATCACGCTGCACAAAACTCAAGTCCAAGTGGATCAAAGACCTCAACATAAAACCAGACACATTAAATCGGCTAGAAAAAAAAGTAGGGAATACCCTAGAACTCATTGGTACAGGAGAAAACTTCCTGAATAGAACACCAACAGCACAGGCTCTAAGAGCAACAATCAATAAATGGGACCTCATGAAGTTGAAAAGCTTCTGTAAAGCAAAGGTCACCGTCATCAAAACAAAGCGACTGCCTACAGATTGGGAAAGAATCTTCACCAACCCTTTATCTGACAGAGGACTCATATCCAGTATATATAAAGAACTAAAGAAGCTGAAAAACAGCAAACCAAGTAATCCGCTTAAAAAATGGGGAACAGAGCTAAACAGAGAATTCTCTGTAGAGGAATATCGAATGGCAGAGAACCAGTTAAAGAAATGCTCAACCTCATTAGCCATTAGGGAAATACAAATCAAAACAATCCTGAGATTTCACCTTACACCTATCAGAATGGCCAAGATGAAAAACTCAAGTGACAACACATTCTGGAGAGGTTGTGGAGAAAGGGGAACCCTTCTCCACTGCTGGTGGGAATGTAAACTTGTACAACAACTCTGGAAATTGATCTGGCGCTTTCTCAGACAACTAGGAATAGCACTTCCTCAAGATCCAGCCATACCACTCCTAGGCATATACCCAAAAGAGACTCAAGTACACAAAAAGGACATTTGCTCAACCGTGTTTGTAGCAGCTTTATTTGTAATAGCCAGAAGCTGGAAACAACCCAGATGCCCCTCAACTGAAGAATGGATGCAGAAACTGTGGTACATCTATACAATGGAGTATTGCTCAGCAATGAAAAATAAGGAAATCATGAAATTTGCAGGTAAATGGTGGGATCTGGAAAGGATCATCCTGACTGAGTTGTCCCAGAAGCAAAAAGACACACATGGTATATACTCACTCATATAGACATACAACATAGGACAAAACCACTAAAATTTGTACATCTAAAGAAACTAAGCAATAAAGAGGACCCTAACTAAAACACTCAATCCCCATCCTGAAAGGCAAAGAGGATGGACATCAGAAGAAGAAGAAAACAGGAAACAACCTAGGGTCCTGCTACAGAGGGCCTCTGAAAGCCAGTAGAAGAAAACAGGAAACAAACTAGGAACCTACCACAGAGGGCCTCTGAAAGCCTCTGCCCTGCAGACTATCAAAGCAGATGCTGAGACTTATGGCCAACTGTCAGGCAGAGTGCAGGGAATCTTATGTAAGAAGTGGGAAATAGTAAGAGCAGGAGAGGACAGGGATTCCACAAGGAGAGCAACAGAACAAGAAAATTTGAACACATGGAACTTCCCAGAGACTCATACTCCAACCAAGGACTATTCATGGAGATAATCTAGAACCCCTGCACATATGTAACCCATGGCAGTTCAATGTCCAAGTGGGTTACATAGTAATGGGAAGAGGGACTGCCTCTGACATAATCTGATTGGCCTGCTCTTTGATCACCTCCCCCTGAGGGTGGAGCAGCCTTACCAGGCCACAGAAGAGGACAATGCAGCCACTTTTCATGAGAACTAATAGACTAAGATCAAAAAGGAGAGGAGGACCTCCCCTATCAGTGGACTTGGGGAAGGGCATGCATGCAGAAAAAGGAGGAAGGGAGGGATAGGGAGGGGAGGAGGGAGGGGATTATGGGGGATACAAAATGAATAAAGTGTAATTAATAAAAAAAAGTTTGATTCAGTAGTGGCAAGATGGCCAACCTGCTGCGAATAATAGCAGTAATGGCAGCACTATTAAAAGATGCAGACAAACTGACTCTGGGACAGGACCTCACAATCTGTGCTCCTCATGCCCTTGAGAGTGTCATAAGGCAGCCAACTGATTGCTGGCTCATGAATGCCCGTATGACACATTACCAGGCCTTGCTCTTGAATAGTGATAGAGTCACCTTTGCCCCAGCTATGGGGCTAAACCCTGCCACCTTATTGCCAGATCCACAAATCCAGCCCCTGGAGCATTATTGTTTGCATGTTCTAGCAGAGGAACAGGGATGGCAAAAGGACTTGAAAGATCAGCCTCTGACCTACTCTGAGATGTCATACTATATAGATGAGAGCAGTTTTGGGAGAACAGGAAGAGAAAAGCAGGGGCAGCATTGGTAGATGGACATAAGGTAATATGGGTCCAGGTGTTGCTGGATGGCACTTCTGCTCAGAGAGCTGAATTGATTGCTTTAACATAGGCATTAACTCTGGGAAAAGGTAAAAAGAAACATCTACTCTGATAGTTAGTACATCTTCGCAACAGCCCATGTGCAAGGGACCATCTATCATCAGAGAGGCCTGCTAACATCAGCCGGTAAAAAGATAAAAAATAAAAATGAGATTCTGACTTTGCTCAATGCCTTGTTGCTGCCGGACAAGGTAAGCATTATTCATTGTCCGCGACAGAAGAAGGGGACTTCTGAGGCAACAAAGGGGAATAACATGGCCTATCAGGAGACTAAAGCAGCTGCTAGAGAAAATCTGTCCCAGTGGTACTAACTGCTGGACATTGGTACTTCTGGGTGGTGCTGTTTGTACTCAATTGGGTAACTATTGACTGGAGCTTTGGTGATCCTCACCAGGCTCACAAGGCCCTGGAAGCAATGCATGGTAAACCCTGTGATTGCAAGAGTGGGGCGATGAATGGCAGAGCCTTACTTAATGGTGAGATTTGGAGCCCCAACAAGGCCTATGCTCAAGTTGAGTGTGGCCATACATGGGCATATAGAGCCCTACAACCTTCAGGGAGCACCCAAAGTTTAGAATGGCATTGTGTAACCAAGCCTAAAATGATTCCTTATGTAAATGGGTGCCCCAGGCCTTGCCCTTGTGATACCTATCAACACACTGTGCACAGCAGTTGCTATAGAGTTGTGCAACAATGTATTGGAAAAGATAACATCATCTATTTCACTGCCATATTGAACCAATTCAGGGAGGAGATGAGGATAGACGATTGGTCCCACAGTGTGCCAACAGGAGGCCATGGATATAAATTACTCCAAGCCTCTTGTTCAGAGACGGTAGGGAAGCCTGTATGCTGAAGAAAGGTACCTCCCATTCATCTCTCAGATGGAGGAGGGCTGCAGGATCAGGTCAGACAAGAACAGGTTAAACAATGCATTGAAGAGTTAATAGAAAAAAAGAATACTCATCCCTCAATTACCACCCTCTGGTTCTTCCTGATAGTAGTGGAAACATTAATTTAGACCCCCAGAATGTAGATGTTATTACTGCACCTCATAGCCTCCTAAATGACAGCAATCCTTCGCTTGCAAGTGACTGCTGGCTCTGCATCTTACAAGGGCAGCCTGTTCCTCTGGAGCTCCCCCCCCCAACGCCACTTATTCCACTGCTGAGGGGTCCTGACACTCAGCACCCCCTATGAGTGCAGCCTCTCTTCAACCAAAATGTTACCTGTTTGACAAAACCCTACAAAAATGATAGCTCAGATCTACCTGTAGGGGATGCTACTTTTGCCATTTGTGAGTCCATAATTGACATCTCCACAGCTCTCTGCCATGACAATAGCACTGTTCTTACGCAGGAATAAAAAAGCCTATACGTTCTTGCCCACAGAGTGAACTGGGACATGTGTACAGGCAACCTTACTCCCTGATATTAGCAACATTTCAGGGGATAAGCCAGTCCCAGTCCCCAGCTTTGACTTAATGGCTGGAAGAATGAAGAGAGCCATTCAGTTCATTCCTCTGTTAGTGGGAATCAGGCTGACTGCTTCCATAGGCTCTGGGTCAGCTAGTTTGCATGTTTTATTATATAAATACAACAAACTGTCCCAACAGTTAATTAGTGATGTACAATTGCTTTCGAGCACCATCAATGGCCTCCAAGACCAGCTCAATTCCTTAGCAGAAGTAGTTCTCCAGTAATCTCCGGAGGGGATTAGACTTCCCTACAGCTGAAAAAGGAGGAATCTGCTTAGCCCTACAGGAGAAATGCTGTTTTTACACTAACAAATCAGGCATTGTTAAAGGAAAGATTAAAAAATTACAAAAAGATCCTGAAAAAAGGAGATGAGAATTAGTAGAATCTCCTTTTTGGAATGGGTTTAATGGTCTGCTCCCCTATGTGCTTCTCTTACTGTGACCTTTTGCTACCCTTTTGCTCCTTGTCACAATAGTACCCTGTATTGTTAACCGATTACTCGCCTTCATCAGGTAATGTGTAAGTGTGGTTCAGGTCCTGATGCTCCAGAGGCAGTATCAATCTCTCTCTGAGGTTGATCCACAATTTGGGGGTTAAAATTAGAGCACAAAGAAAAGAGGGGATGAGAGCCCACCCGAGAATGAAAACAACTGTAAAAGAAAAACTGCTGTGACTATTCCCATCCTTGAATTAAAGCCAGAGGAACATAGCTCTCAAATGGCAGGATGAACTGCTCCGAGATAGCCTTGAATTGAAGCCAGAAGCAGGTAGCTCCTGAAGGGCAGGGTGAGTTGTTTTGAGAAAAGTCACAAACAGCCAAAAACTGCAAACAACTAGCTGTAAACTATCTTCATCTGATTCTTGCTGACCAATCAATGTATAGAGCAAAAGCGGCCAGATTTTTAAGTATAAAAACCCTGTGATTTGCATGCTCGGAGTCATTTCCTGCCTTTGGAGGGGTGACTCTATCCCGATGGAAAAAAAAAAAAAACAAAACACTCTTGCTTTTGCATCGAGTTGTGGTCTCTGGGAATTCCTGAGAAGGGAGCGATCTTGAACTCCTGAGCTGTGAAACCCTAGGTCTTACAGGATAAATTTAATAGAAGTAAGTGGGTGAAATAGCAGTAAATTTTTGAAAGAGTTTTAAGCAATCATACTGTGAATTATCTACATAAAATCCCTATAATACATGTAAGTACATGCATGAATATAAACATGTTGCAACCTAAATACTTTTAATAATGCACATAGATAAGTATAGTTCAACACTGACCAAGGAAGCTTTTCCTTGAACCACAATCATGACTGAAAACCACAACCAATCACAAGGCAGAATTCTGGAGAACAGTCACATCTGATACATCTACAAAATAATTCCCAGATCTAAGACTCAGTATCATGCATAACAGGAGGTAAAAAAAAAATTGTATAAGGCAGAGGATCAGAGTATGGTCTGGTAATGTGTCTCCTAATAATACCAGAAGCTACACCCATAAGATGGACCAATATTAAAAAAGAAAGAAAGAAAGAAAAAAAGGCTTACCAATCTACCTGTATAAAAACAAACTAAAAATTGAAAATGCTAATAGACATGCAAAAGTGGTCTAGGAAGAAACCATTGTCCTTAATCCTATGCAAAAATCTGCAGGGAACTAATAAATGCTGAGACTGTGAGAAAAAACTATTTCCAGGAAAGTGCATAAAATCAGTTAGTTATCCAATACCAAGCAATCAACCCTGAAAACAGGCATGAAAGTAACATTATTAAACTGAGCAACTTGTATTAAGAGCATAATACCAATTTGAAAAAAGAAGATGAATTTGAAAGAGAAATAGGAGAGGTCTGTGGGAAGGTTTGGAGGGAAGAAAAGAGAAGGCACAAAATGATGTAATTAATAAATAACATTAAAAATGAATTAAATATTAGCTCTTTAGGTCATGATTTTAGAATGCATCACTATTGAGTAGTATAAAAACATAAAACTTGCAGGTAGATAGATGGAACTAGAAAAAAGTCATGTTATATGAGGTAATCCAAACACATAAAGACAAACTTCACATATTCTCTCTTCTAAGTTTTCCAGCTCTAAACTGAGTATGTGTGTACTCATATGTGAGTCCATATCTGGCAGTAATTAAAAAAACAAGAATGAAATAGTGACCATTTCCAAGGTGAGAATGAAAGTGTGTGGGGGCAGTAGGAAGTAGAAGGGTATAGAGATTTGAAAGAGAAAATGGGAAAAACTTGAAGGGGGTATAATAATTTCAGAGGTAAGACAGAAAGAAATACAAAAGAGAAGATGGTAAAATAACAATAAAGATGTCTGAAAAGTAATATGGAATCATACTAGTAACTAAGATATGTATAATCCATGTAAGCTGTTGTACAAAACTAAAATTTAGTTTTAATGAAATTTTGCCATCTGTGATGACAATTGTCTCTCCATCTAACAAAAACTCCAACACTAGGCATGAGAAGTCAACTTTTGAGTTATTGGGAAGGGTTTTATAAGAGAATCCTCAAAAATTATGTGCTACTACCTATCTGAACTGAAAACTACAGTCGATTTCCAGCCCGAAAAGATGCTGTTTGTTCGGTCTGAAATACCTGAAAATAACAGGATGCAGGATGAGGAATTAGGAAAATGAAGAGTGCCGCCCTAACTCTTGAACTTTGAATTTCCACCAACTGCCAGCTTCTTGGAAGATAACCTTATAGTTTTCCTCAAGTGCCTGCTTTAAACAACAGTACATAACACATTGAAGACATGGCATGTATGCTTGTGGGTGCTCGCGTTCCACTTAACATTCAGCACAGTCCTGTCCAAAAGCTCCAATACCCCATCTTAGGAGCTGTCCAGGCTTTAAATCTATCTACTGCATTTCAGCTCCACTTCTAGCCACTCACGTTGTATTATAGGTGTCTCATAGACCAAAAAAAAAAAAAAAAAAAAAAAAAAAAAAAAAAAAAAAAAAAAAAACTGTTTTATCTTGTACGATTGTGAACGTCCTTACGACAGAGCACTGAACTCATGATGATATGTCCCAGACACGAAAATTCTTAAAGCCAAGTACTCTATAGCCAGGGAACTACAAATAATCCCAGAGGGCAGAGTGCATTTTGCCTGCTGGGAGCCTCTGTGAGAACTGCCTCAGAGCAAGGACTTCGGGGATTGTTTGTAGTAACATAGCCGGGTCTCACTGTATTGTCCCCTTTGCTGGGTCGCAGACGCAGAAATACAATTCCCAGAATGCTGTACGCACTGCATTACACACTCAGAAGCCATCCTCCTCCTCCTTAGCCTGGCCTTTGTCAGGACCCAGAAGTATCCCCCGGAAGCGCTTTCCCGGTCGTCACAAAGCCCACAGCTTTTTCCCTGGTTCCTGATGTTCTGTCAATGTCCCCGCCCTGTGCCCCTCTCAGTCTTCAGGATCAGAAGCCTTTCGGAGCCAATTTGTGATGCCATCGCCCTGCCACTTGTGGTACCGGAAGTAAACACACAGGGCTGCTGGAAGCCACTTGTGTGCAGGAAAAATGTGCGCTTTGAATTCTCCTGATCAGACGCAGTCCAGTTGGTCCCTGGTCCCTGGAGAAGGGATTCTGGGGTCCCTGTCCCTTTTAAAAATCAATTTTGAGTCTCCCAGTCAAAGCAGGACTAGTCTTGGGAAGGCAGAAACGCGCTCACATGGAAAATAAATCTTTTTTAAAGATTAAAAAAAAAAAAAAAAACTGGAGGCAGGAGAGATAGCTCAGAGGTTAACAATGCTGACTGCTCTTCTAGAGGTCCTGAGTTCAATTCCCAGCAACCACATGGTGGCTCACAGACATCTGTAATGGGATCTGGTGTCCTCTTCTGGTGCACAGGCAGAATGCTGTACAATGAATGAATGGATGAATGAATGAATCTAAAAAAAAAAAAAGCCGACCTTTGTCACTGCAACAGCCAGGGCTAAGTGACACAGAGAATCCATCTCTTACCAAGGTGCCAGGTTCCATCCCAGGAACCACACGGTGGCGCTCAAACCATCTGTCAAGGAATCTGGTGCCCTTTGGTGGAGCACACGTGTCACTTAATAACTAGCTTTATATATATGATGTTTTCATTTAATACTATGTATTTATTTCAATTTAATAAGAACAGACGGAGGCGTGTCTTGAGAGCAGGCTTCCCAGAGTCCTGTGGAGTCAGGACGCAGGAGGTCTCTGTGCTAGATCAAAGCAGGGCCTGGGGCCACCCAACCTGTGTCCATTCTTCAGTGCTCTCCCCAACCTGATGGTAAGATTCTGTTGCTGAGGACAACACCTTCACAAGTCATTGGACACAGCAAATACCACTTGGCACCTACCGAGAACCTTCACCCTTATAGACTGCTGTTTGAGATACTGGAACATATGCTGCATGCCACCAGAAGAGAAAGTTGCACACCAACCGAGCCATACACCCTTCACACTCCAACAGTGACCTGCCTACAAGATTTGCTAGTGCACTTGTGGCATAAAGGTCACGGAAGTGACCAACTAATATCTAGGTGGGTTTCAGGAGGCCCCCTCCATGAGAAGGAATCTTGATCCAATACTGCTTGAGTGGCCAGAAATCTGAGTCTACAAAGGCCAAGAACATAAGAGAAATCTAAATGCTACAGTTGTGCTAAAGCAGCACAGCCATACTCACAGATTGGTGCCTTGCTAGGCCATCATTAGAAACTTCCTCCTGCAGGAGATGGGAATAAATACAGAGACCCACGTCCAGTCGATATGCAAACAGTGAGAGGCCTTGGACCATTCCACCCTAAATTAGATGTCTCCAAGAAACCCATGCTTCTAAGGGCTCGAGAAACTCTGTGTGCAGAGTGAAAGCACAAGAGTGGATGAAGAACACAAGGGTAACAAGGCCTTGTAAACACAGCAGGACCAACACACATATGAATGCACCCTGATCCACAAGCTAGCTCTTCTTTCACTTTCCCCTGTTGGGGTTGCCTCATCAGGCAAAGAGTATGTGCTCAGTCCTGATGCCACTTGATATGCTGGGGTGGGTGGGTGTGCACAGGAGAGGCAGGGTGATCCCCTTCTCTGAGGAGCCAGGTGAGGGATGATAGGGGAAACAGGGAGTGTAGGACTGGGAGGAGAAGACGGAGGGGTCTAAGACAGGAATGTAAAATGAATAAATAAAAATTTAAAAATAAAAATAAGAAGGGGCAGGAGAGATGGCACAGAGTTTAAGATCACAGGCGGCTCTTCCAGAGGTCCTGAGCTCAATTCCCAACACCCACAGGGTGGCTTATAACATTGTATGTGAGACCTGGCATCCTCCTCTGGCTTGCAGACAGAATGGTGTACAAATAATAAACAAATCTTCCAAAATAAAGAGAACTACACCATGAATCATAAATAAAGATTCCCTCCCTCCAAAAAGAACACTCATTCCCTTTTTTAATGATGATGATGACGACGACGACAATGATAAATGAAAATCTTAGTTTTCTCCAAGGGACTCTCATTGAGGCAACAAACCAGACTAATGTGTAAGTCCCATGAGAAGCAACATATGGCAAAAGAAAAACTCAAGGGTACACTTGTGGGTTGTCAATGCTGCCTCTTCAGGCACCAGGCATCCACCTGGTACACAGGCACACGTATCCACGAAGGAAAAACAGTCATACGTGTAAAAATAAACAAATAGATGGGATTTACACTTCTTAGAAGGGGAAGCACAAGGGTCCATTAGTAAGTAAAGCTAGTTCATTGCACACACAGCCTCAGCTTAAATTTATATATTCCCAGTTTAAATGTGTCCAGTTTTAATTCCCCTGCTCAGCCAGGGTCCAGCCAGTCCCTGCTCACTGCAGAAGGAATCCTGGGGTCCCTGCCCCCCTTTCTTTTAGTGATTGCAAACTCTCCCAGTCAAAACAGAGCTGGTCCCAGGAAGGCAGACAGAGATTATAAATCATTCTTAAAGTCTATAACAAGAAGCCAGGTGTGGTGTAGCATGCCTTTGGCTGTCAGTGGGGCAAGCAGAGGCTGGTGTGAGTTCCAGGCCATCTGAGATTACAAAACGAGTTCAGGACATGCAGGGCATAAGAGAAACCCTGTCTCCAAAAGCAAGGGTTTGCACCCCTGCCAGCTCTTCACACTCACTTGTCTAGACATGTCCTAAGTCATAAAGTGTGACTTCAACCAGGCTATAAGAGAGTCCTGCCAAGCGCAGTGCTCACACCTTTAATCCCAGCACTCGGGAGGCAGAGACAGGTAGATGTCTGTGAGTATGTCTGTGAGTTCGAGGCCAGCCTGGTATACAAGGAGGCCTGGACAGCCAGGGCTACACAGAGAAACCCTGTTTCAAAAACCCAAATTAATATAATAATGATCATATTAATAAGATTGAAATAAAAAAAAATCAGAGCCAGGTCTGCTGGCACACTGCCAGGTTCCTTTCACAAGGAAGGCACACAGTAGAGTTTATGGGAAAAAAAAAGCAGATGGAAGAAAGATTTGAAACTTCATTTTATTTCATTTTTAAAATCTCAATTACATTAATTCTTAGTGGATTGGAGAGACCAAAGAAAATCAGTGGGTGTTGTTTTAAAGTTTAAAGCAGAAGCATGAATAAAGGCTAGTTAGTTGGAAACATGTCCAGCCACCTTCGGGGAAGAACTAGCCTTAATGCCCTGAGGCAAGAATTAGCCTTACTGCATTCTTTCCTTCCCACTAATTATACAGTTGCTAGAAAACTGGCCCATAGGACCAGGCCAGAACTGTTTGTAGTCTTGCTGCCCAAAGTGGACCAACCATTTCAAAAGTCAGTTTCCATTACACAATCACGTAACACCAAAGCATGTAAGTCCCTGCTTGCGGTTTTGCCCCATAAAAACCTTGCTTCCCTAGATTTCAGGGCTACATTCCTCTCCTGTGTCCACAGGAAGTTTGTGTCCCATGTCTGGACATGTATACAATTTTAAAAACCTCATGTATTTACAGTAGAGTGTACTGCTGGGCTTTTGGGGTTCCCAAACTGGGCATAACAGTTTCACTCTGAATAAGACCATTAGTAATTTATTAACATCTCCCAATGACAATAAACACTTGTAGCCACAGGAAACAACCCAAAAACTACCCAATCCCACTTAAGGAAAATAGGACATCATTCTCATTGATGTCATCTAGCTGACATTTTGGACATGCAGGAATACTTTTGGGGACCCAAAGAAAATTGAAAAATGTTTAATTAAATAAGCAATATTTGTGGTCCAGTCTTTGAATGTTGAGAAAATAATAAGAGTTAATAAAAGTCCTGTTTAGAACAGTCTAAAATGTGGGACCAATTAAGATTTGTAGCTTTCTTCAAAGCTCTCTTGGGAACAGGCCATGATGAGAAACAGCAATTGAAGCAGTTGAGGCAGGAACAAGCAGAATTCTGGAACATGCAAGATACTGAAACAGATGTGTCAATGTCTCAGCATGCTGGAAGGAGGATTCTGTCAGGTTTGGTCCAGCATCTCCAGTATTCACTCCTTTTGTTCTGCAAACATATAATTTCTCATAAGCATTATACAGTCCTAAAATTATAAATGTAAGAGATGTTCAGAATGAAATTAAACTGTAAACCAGTTTTATCAATGCCAATTAAAAAGAATGGCATAATAGATACTGAGGATATTATATATAGCCAAGGATTTATTGGCCATGTATTGCTGAAGTTCTGGCTAGAGACATTTTTTTTTTTATGTCTCAGTCAGTTTTTCCCAGGTGAAGGGATTATCAATTTATATTAACTATTTTGTTTGGTCTTCTTGATTTCTCTTTTCTTGTGTGTGACCTAAGTCTTCAGGTGGTCTTCCTCTGTGAAATCTGATTTTTATTAGTTTTGAAGGAATCCATAATTTCTCTTCTCCTGTATGAACATATGAAAAACCTCTTCCCCAGTGTGTAACACATTCCCTACTGTACATTGTGAAGTTGGAGTATCTTTGAAATATATAGGCTGAAATAATTCAGCAGTTTTTTTTTCTATAACCCAGTGTCTTTGTGCAGTTGTTTGTTGTTCATTAACATTTAAGAAACTCAAGGTCAATAAAGCATTATGTAATCTATCTCTGTGGTATTTTAATACCCTTCTCTGTTTGTTAAGCATGTCCCTTAAAGTGCGATTCGATTTTTCAATGACTGCTTGATTGGCAGGATTGTAAGGTATACCTGTTACATGTTTTATCTTATAATATGTAAAAAAAAATCTTTCCATTTTATTAGAGACATATGTTGTAGCATTATCAGTCTTAATTTGTGTAGGCATAACCATAATTTCCATCATTTCTAATAAATGTGTAATAACTGAATCAGCCTTCTCAGAACTTATGGCTTTTGCTCATTGGAACCTTGAATGTGTGTCTATAGTATGGTGCACATATTTCAGTTTACCAAACTCTATAAAATAAAAGTGATTTGCCAAATTTCATTTTTTTGGTTACCATTAGGGTTACTTCCTGCAGGTAGTGGAGTTTATTTATATAAAGAACAAATGGGATATTTTCGCACAATTTCTTTGGCTTGTTGCCAAGTGATAGAAAACTCTCTTTTTAAACCTTTGCTGTTAACATGGTGTTTTTTTAATGAAATTCTGAGGCCTCTAACACACTCCTGTCAATAGCTGATCAATTTCATCATTGCCTTGTGCTACAGGGCCTGGTGGATCCATATTAGATCTGATATACGTTATATACAATGGATTATTTCTATTTCTGATTACTTGTAATTGAAGAAACAGTGAAGTTAAGTCCAAATTATCCTGAATTAGATCAGAAGTTTCTATATGCAGAACAAATCTTTCTGCATATTGAGAGTCAGTGACTATATTAAGAATTTCTTGAAAAATTGATAACACCAAGAGAATTGCATATAATTCTGATTTTTTAACTGAATCATAAGGACCCCCCACCACTTTACTCAGATTTTCTGACTTACAACCTGCCCTTTTTGATTAATTGGCATCCGTATAAAATGTGGGAGCTCCAAAAATTGGAGTTTCTTTTATTATACGAGGGAGAATCCAATTGTTTCTTTTTATAAACTGAAGTGCCTTGATTTTTGGGTATCTGTTGCTGATTTCTCCCAAAAACTCACAACAAGCTCTTTGCCAATATCTGTTCTCTGCCCATAACAATACAATCTCAGCATTGGTAAAGGGCACCACAATTTCAGCTGGATCTATTCCAGCCAACTGATGAAGTCTCATTTTTCCTTTTAGGACCAATTCAAGAACTTTTCTATATAGGTTTTTAATTTTTTTATTTTGTTTGTGTGCCAAAAATATTCATTCTAAGACATAGTCGACATTCTGCATAAGAATTTCTGTGGGAGAATGAGTGGAAAGCAAGATAACCAAAATATAGGCCCTTTTTGGATCAATATGGTCTATATATGCATCTTGTAATTTCCTTTCTGCCAGAGCCAATTCACTTTCATGTTCAGTTGATAATGTTCTTGGACTTTTAAACTCCTTATCATCCTGTAAGGTTTGAAATAAGTTATTTAGCTCTTGTGTAGCTAAACCAAATGTAGGCTATAGCAAGTTAACATCTCATAGCAATTTTTGAAAATCATTGAGAGTTTTTAATTGGGTTCTTTGTACTTTTTGTGGTGGAGTTTTCTATAGACCTATTTTGAGTCCTAGGTAATTAATAGAATCTCCTCTTTGTACTTTTTTGGGAACAATCTCTATACCCCAACAAGGCAAAGTTCTATTTATATCATCAAAATATTTTCTAATGTTTTTGTATCAGAATCAGGTAATAAGGTAGCATCTATATAGTGGTAAATTGTGGATTGAGGAAACTGCTTATGAATTATCTCCAACAGCTGTTGTACAAAATATTGGCACAAAGTAGGACTGTTCAACATCCCCTGTGCTAAGACCCTTGAGTGATATCTCTTTATTGGACAGTTTCTATTCAAAGTGGGTCCTGAGAAAGCAAACCTTTCCCTCTCATGCTCATGTAAAGGAATTGTGAAAAAGCAATCCTTTAAATCAATCACTATAATAGGCCATTGTTTATGTAACAAGGAAGGCAATGGGATTCTAGATTGTAATGACCCCATTGGCTGAATAATTTTGTTAACAGCTCTGAGATCTGTTAACATCCTCCATTTGCCAGATTTCTTTTTGATGACAAATATAGGAGAATTCCAAGGGCTGTTGGATTCCTATATATGTTGAGCCTCCAGCTGTTCTAGGACTAACTGTTCTAGTGCCAGTAATTTTTCTTTACTCATAGACCATTTTTCAATCCAAATAGGTTGGTCAGCCAACCACCTTAGTGGTAAGGCTGTGGAAATTTTATTAGCAGTGGCTTTCCAACATGAAGTTGAAAAGATGGCCTCTGCTCTATTTTGTTTATGAACAGCCTGGACAGTCTGAAACTGTTTTTGATGACATTTTAAAATATTTTTAGCTTCTTTATCAGGAATATTACCTGTTTTTTGGCTTGTCTCAGAACTTGGGGGGATGTTAATCTGGGTCTTCAATTGTTGTAACAGATCTCTTCTCCATTAGTTTATGGCTATCTCAGCCACATATGGTCTTAATTTTCTTATTTGACCTTCTGGTCCTGTACATTTAAACCATCTAACACTTTGTTTCACTTTAGATAAAGTTCCAACTCCTTGGAATTGAATATCCATCTCTTGAAGTGGCCAATTTGGGGGCCAGGATTTAGAAGTAGTAATTGTGACATCAGTCCCAGTATTTACCATGCCTTCAATTTAAAATTATCTTTAACTTTGGCCTTTGATCATTTATAGAGGCTTGCCAATATATTTGTTTTTTTTTTTTTTGTTCTCTTGCTGTTTTTATTTATTTATTTATATATAGAATCTGCTTTTGCCTTGCTGTCCAAGTTTTTAATGTTTATTCCCAGAGCACTGGCATTTAACTTTCTTGTGGAAGAGTATCCCTGTCCTGTGTTGGGGCCTGAGAAAGATCCCCTCAGGCATTTTTTGATAAAGGATTACCCCATTTATCTGTGTTCTACATTTACTAATCCAATGTCAACCCTTGCCACATCTTCTACATATTCTAGGATGTATAGGCTCCCTTTTTGAATTATTTTGTTTTTCCTGGTAACTCCATTTGCAGCAACCTTGCCCATCAAAATTAAGACATTTCCCAATGTCTTTAGGGGTAGCTTCTCCTATCAAGGTCAAATTGATGTCTGATGTCAATCATATTTATAACCCATTCGTCTATTTGTGCACACATTGCTATTAATGGCCTTATTACCTCTTTGCATTCAAAATTTGTGCATTTTCAAAAGCTAAAGGTTCTATTAGTGCTTTTCTAGCTAGTGGATCTGATATACTTGTGTCCCCAGCTTTGCAAAACATTAGTGAATGTTTCACTTGGAGCTTGTATGACCCGAGAGGATGGCTCAAGCCTTTTTTCCTGATTCCTCAACCTTGTCCAAGGTATTTAAGGCTAGTAAGTGACATAATTCTATGGTTTCTTCATTATATACAGCTTGTATCTCTGTGTCAGTCTATTGGCCATCACCAAGCAGCTGTTGCTTAGAAACACCAACAGCCCTGGCTCTATTTTTGTATGCTATCTCTCTAGCCTCTCCTCTTCACCATGATAGTGATTGTAAATATGGCTCAGGTTCTTTTATTGCCTTTGGTATATCCTCCCAGTCCTTTGGGATTACTCTACTGATTGGCCAGGACGTCAGCATTTGTTTTACAAATGGTAAATGCATTCCAAAATTGGTGACACTTTCTTTAAATTTTCTTAGTTCTAGCACTTCCACAGGGTGCCATTCAGCCTCATGGTAATCCTGTGGGAGTTCATAATCTGCTGGTATCTGTTGTACACTGACTGGATAAGCTAATGTTTGTTTTCTAACCACCTTTGTTTGGCTTTCTTTATTATTATTTTTTGCCTCTGCCTGAGTATTTTCTTTACTTAATATTCTGAACTCACTTTTTTAAGGTCTGTACCCATATTTCACACCTATTTCTCTGTTGTTTGTTTTGTTCAATAATCTCTTCAATCTCTTGTTTTATGCCTCCCTTCTAACTTTTAATTTTTCTTTGTAGTGTTCTAATTGTTTGTGTTTTCCAGTATCTTTTCTAAAACCTCTGCCCTATTTTCCTGTTGTTTCTTATGTTCTGTAAGTTTTTGTATCTCTTGTTTTATGTCCTGTTTCCAACTTTCATTTTTTTCTTTATATTGTTCTACTTGTTTGTTGTGTTGTTCCAGTATCTTTTCTAAAGCCTTTGCCTTTGAGAACACATAAAAGGCTAAATCAATTATTAAAGTTAAATTGAGGAATATGAATGTAACCATAGTCATAATTTTTAAACTTTCCTTTATTTCTGTGTTAAAACCGTAGAAGAGATTATCAGCCAAGCTCAAAGAAGTCCGTTTCAATGTTTCTCTCATCCTGTTAGACTGTAGTGGCAACCAGTTTTGCTCAGTCTCAGGTCTGCCCACAGTAGGCTGTCTTTTGCTCTGAGGCATGTTTAAGAGTCTCTTTTAAAGAGCCAGTAATTTATCTGGGAGGTTTTGGGTTTAAAGTTTGAGTTGTATCACTGGGAGTTTATTCCTCTCCCCCAGCAAATTATATTAAAGTAAGATTTAAACGGTGTGGATACTTAGATGAGTTAGGTGCCATTTGTTGTAGGTTATTTTTTTTCAATGCAGTTTATTCAGGAACCTTGAACAATCATCTGACCCTGGGGAAAGCCAGCCCACTTTAAATAGCCTCTGGGTAGCCAACCTCAGTATGCCACGTGGGCAATGCAGATAGGTCCACATACATGGAAGCAAGCCAGATCCTCAGCCTTAGCCAAATGTGGAGTTGTTTGTGACAGAGAGCACTCACCATCGGGAAGGTGGAAGGCAGAAACCAGCTCCATCTTTCAGGAGCGGCATTACGCAGCTCTCTACAGTCCCCCCTTTTTGTTTTGGACGCATCAGGCAAGAGTAGAGGTCTGATCTCTGATATTAGAAATAAATTGGGACTTTGTACTGATGTTCATTTAGGTGTCATCCACCCAAAGAGCATCAGACCCGTCCGATACCTTTTTCTCAGAGCGGGACCTGGGGCATCAACCCATGCAATCAGACATGCTCTTCTCTGGGTCCAAGGCAGCTGACCCTGAGTGCAGTGCTTCGCCTCGCATCCTGAGCGTAATATTTTGGCTTTTTATGTTAGCCAACCATGCTTGGGGAGACTGTCCTGCTTCAATGGCTGTAAAGGCCTGAATGGTCATGGCTGCATTACGCTGTTGTGAGACTCTAATCTTGCATATATACCACAGGCAAACCAAGGTGACCAACACCAGAAGGCCTGCTAACGCTCCCATGCCCGCCCATTCTTTCAGATGATTCATGGCTGCAGCAATCCATGATGATAATCCTGTGGCTAGTCCTGCGTCCACTCTGGTAGAATTTACCATGGCAATGGCCACTCTCAGCTGCTGCATCGTAGTATCGATTTCTGCAGTCCAATTACCTAAAATATAGCTTGACAATTGTTTAGACAGATTTGCAGCACAGGGAAAGTTCTCATGTTGTATGCTAGTGACACAAAGAACAACATACGTTCATTGACAGCCAAATTGAGCGATTTGCCATAGGGTATCAATTTGCTCCTGCACGAGGTCAACCCTCTGATTGAACACCATCAAACCTCCTTTTAGTTGAGCATTAATTCCTTTTTGTACATCTAAGGCATGAGCTACATTGGCTAAAAGGTTATTCAGGGTCTGAGCAGTCTGCCCAGTATGACTCATGGCTAATGCCCCGGTGGTAGCTCCAACAGCCGCCAATGAGATAGCAGTAACAATGGCAGCTGTAATTCCAAGATCCCTTTTCTGTCTGAAGAGAGTCATAGCGTGAGGGCATCAACGGGCACAGGCACCCAGTGAGGCATGTGAGTAACCAGCTAGTAAATTTACTAGCATTACAGCATTGGGCAAAAAAAGCAAGTATCATTACCACAATTACTTGGCTATATAGGGCTAATAATGAATAAAAATGGGGGATATAAACAAACAGGTGTGGGCATATAGGAAGTATTATGAGAAGCCTTAACCCCCTCGTTGGAACATCCTGCATCAGTTCTAGAACTAGTAGTGGTGGTGTCCGAGGTCTGAGTAGGTTCAGCAGACTATTGCCCCCAGGGGCGAGACGTGCTCCATGTAAATTGCCTAACTGCATGTTTTCCTCCACTTTTGAAAGTCATTTAAGGTTCTTAAATTATTTTTTTCCTTTTTTTTTTTTAAATTTTTCATCAATTACACATTATTCATTCTGCATCCCCCCATAGGCCCCTCCCTCCCCTCCCAATCCCACCCTCCCTCCTCCCTCTGCATGCATGCCACTCCCCAAGTCCACTGATAGGGGAGGTTCTTCTCTCCTTTCTGATCTTAGTCCATCAGTTCACATCAAAAGTGGCTGCATTGTCCTCTACTATGGCCTGGTAAGGCTGCTCCTCCCCAGAGGGAGGTGATCAAAGAAACAGGCCAATCAGATTATGTTAGAGGCAGTCCCTCTTCACATTACTATGTAACCCAATTGGACTCTGAACTGCCCTGGGCTACATCTGTGCAGGGGTTCTGGGTTATCTCTATGAATAGTCCTTGGTTGGAATATGAGTCTCTGGGAAGTTCCCTGTGTTCAAATTTTCTTGTTCTGTTGCTCTCCTTGTGGAGACCCTGTCCTCTCCAGCTCTTACTCTTTCCCAGTTCTTACATAAAATTCCATTCACTCTGCCCAACAGTTGCCCATCAGGCTTAGCTTCTGCTTTGATAGTCTGTAGGGCAGAGGCTTTCAGAAACCCTCTGTGGTAGGTTCCTAGGTTGTTTCCTGTTTTCTTCTTCTTCTGATGTCCATCCTCTTTGCCTTTCTGGATGGGGATTAGACATTTTAGTTAGGGTCCACTCTCTTGCTTAGTTTCTTTATATGCACAGGTTTTAGTGGGTTTGTCCTATGTTGTATGTCTATATGAGTGAGTATATACCATGTGTGTCTTTTTGCTTCTGGGACAACTCACTCAGGATGATCCTTTCCAGATCCCACCATTTACCTACAAATTTCATGATTTCCTTATTTTTCATTGCTGAGTAATATTCCATTGTGTAGATGTACCACATTTTCTGCACCCATTCTTCAGATGAGGGGCATCTGGGCTGTTTCCAGCTTCTGGCTATTACAAATAAAGCTGCTACAAACATGGTTGAGCAAATTTCCTTTTTGTGTGCTTGAGCCTCTTTCGGATATATGCCTAGGAGTGGTATGGCTGGATCTTGGGGAAGCACTATTCCTAGTTGTCTGAGAAAACGCCAGATTGATTTCCAGAGTGGCTGTACCAGTTGACATTCCCACCAGCAGTGGAGAAGGGTTCCTCTTTCTGCACAACCTCTCCAGCATGTGTTGTCACTTGAGTTTTTGATCTTGGCCATTCTCATGGGTTTAAGGTGAAATCTCAGGGTTGTTTTGATTTGCATTTCCCTAATGGCTAGTGAGGTTGAGCATTTCTTTAAGTGGTTCTCTGCCATTCGGTATTCCTCTACAGAGAATTCTCTGTTTAGCTCTGTTCCCCATTTTTTAAGCGGGTTACTTGGTTTGCTGCTTTTCAGCTTCTTTAGTTCTTTATATATATTTGATATGAGTCCTTTGTCAGATAAAGGGTTGGTGAAGATTCTTTCCCAATCTGTAGGAGGTCGCTTTGTTTTGATGACAGTGTCCTTTGCTTTGCAGAAGCTTTTCAGTTTCATGAGGTCCCATTTATTGATTGTTGCTCTTAGAGCCTGTGCTGTTGGAGTTCTGTTCAGGAAGTTTTCCCCTGTACCAATGAGTTCTAGGGTATTCCCCACTTTTTTTTCAAGCCGATTTAATGTGTCTGGTTTTATGTTGAGGTCTTTGATCCACTTGGACTTCAGTTTTGTGCAGGGTGATAAGTATGGATCTATTTTCATTTTTCTACATGTAGACATCCAGTTGGACCAGCACCATTTGTTGAAGATGCTATCTTTTTCCATTGTATGATTTTGGCGTCTTTGTCAAATATCAGGTGTCTATAAGTGTGTGGGTTTATTTCTGGGTCCTCTGTTCGGTTCCATTGATCCACCATTCTGTTTCTATGCCAGTACCATGCAGTTTTTAAAACTGTGGCTCTATAGTACAACTTAAGATCAGGGATGGAGATACCTCCAGAAGATCTTTTATTGTAGAGGATTGTTTTAACAATTCTCGGTTTCTTGTTATTCCATATGAAGTTGAGAATTTTTCTTTCCAAGTCTGTAAAGAATTGTGTTGGTAATTTGATGGGCATTGCATTGAATCTGTATATTGCTTTTGGTAAGATGGTCATTTTTACTATGTTAATCCTACCAAGCCATGAGCATGGGAGATCTTTCCATCTTCTCATATCTTCTTCTAGTTCTTTCTTCAGAGATTTGAAATTTTTTTCATACAAGTCTTTGACTTCCTTGGTTAGGGTTACTCCGAGGTACCTTATGTCATTTGTGGCTATTGTGAAGGGTGTTGTTTCCCTAATTTCTTTCTCAGCCCTTTTGTCTTTTGTATACAGGAGGGCTACTGATTTTTTTGAGTTAATTTTGTATCCGGCCACTTTGCTGAAGGTGTTTATCAGCTGTAGGAGTTCCTGGTAGATTTTTTGGGTCACTCACGTATACTATCATATCATCTGCAAATAGTGATAATTTCACTTCTTCCTTTCCAATTTGTATCCCCTTGATCTCCTTCAACTGTCTTATTGCTCTAGCAAGGACTTCCAGAACTATGTTGAAGAGATATGGAGAGAGTGGGCAGCCTTGTCTTGTCCCTGATTTCAGTGGTATTGCTTTAAGTTTCTCTCCGTTCAGTTTGATGTTGGCTATAGGTTTGCTGTATATCGCCTTTACTATGTTTAGATATGTGCCTTGTATCCTGATCTCTCAATACTTTAAACATGAATGGATGTTGGATTTTGTCAAAGGCTTTTTCAGCGACTGGGAGATTATCATGTGGTTTTTTCTTTCAATTTGTTAATATGGTGGATCACATTGATGGATTTGCGTATATTGAACCATCCCTGCATACCTGGGATGAAGCCTACTTGGTCATGGTGGATGATATCTTTGATGTGTTCTTGTATTCGGTTTTGCAGTATTTTTTGTTGAGTATTTTTGCATCAATGTTCATAAGGGAGATTGGCCTGAAATTCTCTTTCTTTGTTGAGTCTTTGTGAGGTTTAGGTACCAAGGTGACTGTGGCTTCATAGAATGAGTTTGGTAATGCTACTTCTGTTTCTATTTTGTGAAATAGTTTGAAGAGAGTTGGTGTTAGCTCTTCTTTGAATGTTTGGTAGAATTCTGCGCTGAAACCATCAGGTCCTGGGCTTTTTGGATGGGAGACTTTCAATGACTGCTTCTATTTCCTTGGGGATATAGGACTATTTAATTGATTTACCTGGTCCTGATTTAGCTTTGGTAGGTGGAATCGGTCAAGAAAATTGTCCATTTCATTTAAATTTTCAAATTTTGTTCCGTATAGATTTTTGAAGTAAGTCCTAATGATTGCTTGGATTTCCTCAGTGTCTGTAGTTATGTCCCCCTTTTCATTTCTGATTTTGTTGATTTGGATGGTGTCTCACTGCCTTTTAGTTAGCTTGGCTAAGGGTTTGTCTATCTTGTTGATTTTCTCAAAACCCAGCTCTTGGTTTCATTGATTCTTTGAATTGTTTTATTTGTTTCTAATTGATTGATTTCAGCCCTGAGTTTGATTATTTCAGCCGTCTGCTCCTTCTTGGTGTGTCTGCTTCTTCTTTTTCTAGGGTTTTTAAGTGAGCCATTAAGTTGCTTGAATGCGCTGTCTCAAATTTCTTCTTGAAGGCACTTAGTGCTATGAACTTTCCTCTTAGCACTGCTTTCATTGTGTCCCTAAGTTTGGGTATGTTGTGTCTTCATTTTCATTGAGTTCTAGGAAGATTTTAATTTCTTTCTTTATTTCTTCCCTGACCCAGCTGTCTTTTAGTAGCAAGTTGTTCAGTTTCCATGTATGTGTAGGCTTTTTGCTATTTCTGTTGTTACTGAGGTCCAGCTTTATTCCATGGTGATCCGACAGGATACAAGGGATTATTTCAATCTTCCTGTATTTGTTGAGGCTTGCTTTGTGACCAACTATGTGGTCTATTTTGGAGAAGGTTCCATGAGGTGCTGAGAAGAAGGTAAATTCTTTTGTGTTTGGGTGTATGGTTCTGTAAATGTCTGTTAGGTCCATTTGATTCATTATCTCTGTTAGAGATATTGTTTCTTTGTTTAATTTCTGTTTCGTTGACCTGTGCTTTGTTGAGAGTGGGGTGTTGAAGTCTCCTACTATTAGTGTGTGGGGATCTATATGTGGTTTTAAGTTTTATCAATGTTTCTTTCACAAATGTGGGTACCCTTGTATTTGGGGCATAGATGTTCAGGATTGTGATGTCTTCTTGGTGGAATTTTCCCTTGATGAGTATGAAGTGTCCTTCCCCATCTCTTTTGATTAATTTTGGTTGAAAGACTATTTTATCAGATATTAGAATGGCTAATCCTGCTTGCTTCTTGGGTCCATTTGCTTGAAAAGCTGTCTTCCATCCCTTTACCCTCAGGAAGTGTCTATCTTTGTGTCTTAGGTGTGTTTCTTGTATACAACAGATTGCTGGGTTTTGTTTACGCATCCATTCTGTTAGTCTGTGTCTTTTTATTGGAGAATTAAGTCCATTGATATTGAGAGAGTAATGACCAGTGGCTGTTAAATCCTTTCACTTTGATGTTGGCTGTGGTCATATGGTTTGTGTGCTTGGTTGCTTTTTGTTTTACTGAAGTGAGGTTATTTATTCCCTGTGTTTTCTTGAATGTAGCTAGCTTTTTTGGGTTTTATTTTCCCTTCCAGTGTCTTCTGTAGTGCTGGATTTGTTTGTAGGTATTGTTGAAATTTGTTTTTGTCATTGAATATCTTGTTTTCTCCGTCTATGAGGACTGAGAGTTTTGCAGGGTATAGTAGCCTGGGCTGACATCTGTGTTCTCTTAGGGTCTGCATGATATCTGTCCAGGCCCTTCTGGCTTTCATAGTCTCTGTTGAAAAGTCAGGTGTGATTCTAATGGGTTTGCCATTATATATTACTTGGCCTTTTTCTCTTGCAGCTTTTAGTATTTTTTCTTTGTTCTGTATACTTACAGTTTTGATTATTATGTGGCGGGAGGATTTTCTTTTCTGGTCTACTTTATTGGGTGTTCTATAGGCCTCTTGTATTCTTATTGGCCTCTCCTTTAAGTTGGGGAAATTTTCTTCAATGATTTTGTTGAAAATATTTTCTGGGCCTTGGTGCAGGTAATCTTCTTTTTCCTCTATTCCTATTATTCTTAGTTTTTGTCTTTTTATGTTGTCCTGAATTTCTTGGACTGTCTGTGTCAGGAATTTTTTAGATTTATCATTTTCTTTGACAGATACATCTATTTCTTCCATTGTATCTTCCACACCTGAGATTCTTTCTTCCATTTCTTGTAGCCTATTGGTTATGCTAATCTCTGTAGTTCCTGCTTTCTTCCCTAAGTTCTTTCTCTCACAATTTCTTCCATTTGTGTTTTTTTTTAATTTTTCAATTCTATCTTCAGGTCTTGAGCTATTTTGTTGGTTTCCTTCCCTGTCTGACTGTATTTTCATGTTTTTCCGTCAATTCCTTCAGCTGTTTGTTTGAACAATCCACTGTTTCTTTTATTTCATTCAGTGATTTAAGCATTTCCTCTCTAAAGGCCATAGACTGTTTGGCTGCAGCTTCCTGTATTTCTTCACGGATGGCCATAATCTCCTTGTCTTTAATTTCCTCCATTTATTTACGGATAGCCATGATCTGTTTGTTTTTATCTTCCTCTAATTCTTTTCGTATTTTATTTGTTTCCTCTGTTATCATCTGCTTGAGCATAGATGTTAGGTCGTCTCCTTGAATTTCATTTATGCTGGGGTGTCTAGGGCTATTTGCCCCTGGATAACTGGTTCTGGAGATGCCATAATGTTCTGGCTTCTGTTGGTTGAACTTTTTTACGCTGTCCTCTACCCATTGGGCTATCTTAGTTGTTTGAATTTAGTTTCTGGTTGTTCCTGGACTCTTGTAGTGGAGAGAATCCCTTTGGCAGGAAGATGTTTTTTCCTGAAGGAAGCCTTCCCAGCCTTTTGGGTATAGTCCCTGGATGTCCGCTGTTTTTCAGGAGTTGCTACAGCTCACCTCAGGCCTAGAGGCCTGGGTGGTACCTGTGGTCCTGATTAGTCAAGAGGGCTCTCCTCTCACCTGGTGAAGTCCTGGGGTCAGCTGCCCTCCTTCTGGGTTTCTTGCTGTAAATTTAGTGATCAGCTGCGGTAATCTGTGGCAGGTGAGTACTGCTGTGGTGTCTTGGGGCACTCAGTTCTGTCTGTTTGCAATCTGCAGTCTGCTAGACTTTCCCTAGGTGACCCCCGCAGCACGGTTTCTTCCTTCTCTGTGGGGTCCTCTCGGACAGGGGTTCCCAGTCCCTGTTGTACTGGGCGCTGGCTTGTCTGTACCGCTGAGCTGAGCGCAAAAGCTCTCTGTCTTGTGGCAGGAGCTCGGCTGTGATGGCGGCAGGGACTTTCCGGGGAGAGACTGGGTGACCTGCAATCAGACCCACAACCCTACTTCCCCGTGGGGTCCCCCCGCGACTGGGACTCCCAGTCTCAGGTACCCTTGTGCCCGCGGATCGGCCTGAAAAAGTTCTCTGTGGGGTCCTCTCCGGACAGGGGTTCCCAGTCCCTGTTGTACTCGGGCGCACAGCTTGTCTGTACCGCTGAGCTGAGCGCAAAGCTCTCTGCGTGCAGCAGGAGCTCCGCTGTGATGGCGGCAGAGACTTTCCAGGGAGAGACTGGGTGACCTGCGATCAGATCCGCAACCCTGCTTCCCCGTGGGGTCCCCCCGCGACTAGGACTCCCAGTCTCAGGTACCCTTGTGCCCACAGATCAGCCTGGGAAAGTGGCTGGGACCCGCCTGCTTGCGGCTCCAGCCCGGAGACCCAAAGCCCGTGTTACCCAGGATTTCTTCCGGGTTCTGGCTGGGTAGCCGTGAGTGGACCCGACCGATTCCCATGCCGTGGGAGCCTCCCCTCACCTGGGAAACATGATCGATGTAGTTTCAGAGCCTCGAGTTCAGTCTCCTGGCCTCTGCCCGGAAAGTGCTGCCCTGCTGCACTGTTTTCCCGGCACCGCCATCTTGGCTCCCCTCGCCTTGTTGTAGGTTATTAATATTTACTATTGATAAATCTTTTAGTTAAGCAGTGGTTATTCCTAAACTGCTGTATAACCAAATGACCACACAGAGACTAGGATTTATTTAATTAACCTAGAGCACAATGCTGGCCAACAGTTACTCCATCCTAAACCTCTAAGCCCACAGAGTTTCCTACCATTCAGATTCACCCATCATATTGCTTTTAGTGATATCTTAGTTCCATTTCATTTCTACATGTGATGCCAAGACCTCTCCTGCAGATTCTCCTCTTCTCCTCTTCTGCCTCCTTCCTTTCCTCCCACTTTGGACCAGGATGTCTCACCCTATCCTCTCCATTGCTCAGTATTGGGGCAGGTTGTTTTAATTGACAATATGGAGAACAATTGGTGGCATGTCTATACAAACTTGAGACAGGTGATGCTTAGAAAAAGCAACACAATGCAATATCTGGATTGAAACCAGACAGTGGAGGAGATAAATCAGCATTTGAAGGGTAAATTGTATACATCAAAAAAAAGAACATTATACTGATATAATCCCTTGTATCATATTAGAACAACATGGTCTAAAACTAGACCTCAATAATAACAAAAAATACTAAACAGCCTGCATATGCATGGAAACTGAACTCTACTCAATGACAGCTGGATTATGGAAGAAATAAACTAATGAGACTTTCTAGAATTTAACAAAAATGAAGGCACAACTTACCCAAACTAATGAGACATAATGAAAGTAATTCTAAGAGGAAAGTTTATAGAACTAAGTACCTTCATAAAGAAATCTGAGGCATCTCAAATCAACATAACAACACACGTGAAAGACCTAGTTAAAAGGAAGCAGACATACACAAGAGGAGTAGATGGCTAGAAATAATCAAACTTATGGCAGAAATCAATAAATTAGAAATAAAGAAAACAATTCAAAGAATAAAGAATTCAAAGAATAAACAAAAGCAAGAGCTGGTTCTTGGAGAAAATGACAACGATAGACAAACTTTTAGCCTAATTAACTAAAACATAGGGAGACACTATACAAATCAGCAAAATCAGAAAATAAAGGGGGGTATAATTACAGACACTGAGGAAATTAAAAAAAATCATTAGGTTTTACCTTAAAAGTCTATATGCCACAAAATTTGAAAATCTAAATGAAATGGAATATTTTCTTGCTAGATTTCACTTATCAAAGTTGAATCTGGATCAGGTAACTAAATTAATAGACCTATATGCCTTAATGAAACAGAAGCAGTCATCAAAATCTCCCTGCGAAACAGCCCAGGGACTGATGGTTACAGCACAGAATTCTACCAGACCTTCAAAGAAGAGCTAATGCCAATACTTTTCAAAGTATTTCACAAAACAGACAAAGAAGGAACATTACCAACCTCATTCTATGAGGCCACATTCATCTTGATACCTAAACCTCACAAAGGCTAACTAAAAGGCAGGGATACACTACGAAAGATAATTTCAGACCAATCTCTCCTATGAATATTGAAACAAAAATACTCAATAAAATACTCACAAAATGAATCCAAGAAAACATCAAATATCTCACCTACCATGACAAAGTAGGCTTCATCATAGGCATGCAGGGGAGGTACAATATGCAGAAATCCATAAACAAACTGAAAAATAAAAACCACATGATAATCTCAATAGATTCTGAAAACCATTTAATAAATCCAAGCTCAGTTGGATTTATGACTTCATAACCATAACCAAGACTTTATAATTAAAGTCTTGGAGATATCAGAAATAAAAGGCATGTGCCTAAACACAGTAAAAATAATATACAACAAGCCTATAGCAAACATCAAACTAAATGGAAAGCAATTTAAATCATTCCCACTGAAATCAGAGACAAGTCAAGTTTGCTCACTCTCTCCTTTCTCTTCAACATAGTACTGGAAGTTCTAGATAGAGCAGTAAAACAACTAAAGGAAATCAAGGGGATACAAAGCAGAAAGGAAGTAGTCAAAGTACCACTATTCACAGATGATATGATATGATGTGACCCTAAAAATTCTACCAGAGAACTACTACAGCTTATAAAAACCTTCAGCAAAGTGGCTGGAAAAAAAAGTTACTAAAAAAAGTATCTGAAACCCTCTTGTATATAAAAGACAAAAGGGCTGAGAAAGAAATTAGGAAAAACAACAACAACCTTGCAATAGCCACAAATAACATAAAGTGCACTAGTGTGACTCCAACCAAGCAAGTGAGAAATCTGTATAAAAACTTCAAGTCTTTGAAGAAAGAAATTGAAGAAGATATTATAAGATGGAATGATCTCCCACACTCATGGATCAGTAGGAATAACAGCAAAATGGCCATCTTACCAAAAGAAATGTAGAAATTCAATACAATTCCCATCAAAATACCAATACAATTCTTTACAGACCGTGAAAGAACAATTCTCAATATCACTTAAAAAATACACACAAAAAAGCCAGAGTAGTTAAAATAATCCAGTACAATAAAAAACTTTTGGAACTATCTCAAGCTGTACTACAGAGAAACAGTAAAAATGATGTGGTACTGGCATAGAAACATACTGGTGGATCAGTGGAATTGAATCAAAACCCAGAAATAAACCCACACATCTAAAACACCTGCTTTTTGACAAAGAAGCTATTCAATGGAAAAAAAAAAAAAAATCTTCAACCAATGGTGCTTGTCTAACTGGATGTCCACATATAGAAAGATACAAATAGACCCATACTTATCACCCTGCATAAAAATAAAGTCCTGGTAGATCAAATACCTCAACATAAAACTAACACTCTTAATCTGTTATTTTAAAAAAAAGTGAGGAAGAGGCTTGTACTCATTGGCACAGGAAACAACTTCCTGAACAGAACACCAGCAGCACAGGCTCTAAGATCAACAATCAATAAATGGGACCTCATGAAACTGAAAAGGTTTTCTAAAGCAAAGGACATTGTCAGCAGAACAAAATGATGGCTTACAGACTGGGAAAGGATCTTCACCAACTCTGCATCTGACAGAAAGCTAATACCAGAATATATAAAGAACCCAACAAATCAAATAATCCAATTAAAAATTGGATACAGAGCTAAAGAGAAATTCTTTTTTTTTTTTTTTTTATGTTATTTTTATTTTTATTTTTTCAATGCAGTTTATTCAGGAACCTTGAACAATCACCCAGGGAAAAATGCTCCCACAGCTTAAATAGCCTCTGGGTAGCCAACCCAGGCGTGCCAAATGCAGATAGGTCCACATACATGAAGCAAGCCAGATCCTCAGCCTTAGCCAAATGTGGAATTGTTGCGTGACAGAGACACTCACCATCGGGAAGGTGGAAAGCGGAAACCAGCTCCATCTTTAAGGCATAGCATTCCGCAGCTCTCTACAGTTCCCCCTTTTTTTTTTACGCATCAGGCAAGAGTAGAGGTCTGATCTCTGATATTAGAAATAAATTGGGACTTTGTACCGATGTTCATTTAGGTGTCATCCACCCAAAAGCATCAGACCCGTCCGAAAAGAGGCGGGACCTGGGGCATCAACCCGCATGCAATCAGACATGCTCTTCTCTGGGTCGAAACAGCGGCCAACCCTGAGTGCAGTGCTTAGCCTCGCATCCTGAGCGTAAACTCTTTTTATGGTAGCCAACCATGCTTGGGAGAATGTCCTGCTTCAATGGCTGTAAAGGCCTGAATGATCATGGCTGCATCACACTGTTGTGAGACTCTAATCTTGCATATATACAAAAACCAAGGAGACCAACACCAGATGGCTTGCGAATGCTCCCATGCCCGCCCATTCCTTCAGATGATTCATGGCTGCAGCAATCCATGATGATATTCCTGTGGCTAGTCCTGCGTCCACTCTGGTAACAATGGCCACTCTCAGCTGCTCCATCGTAGTATCAAATTCTCCAGTCCAATTACCTAAAATATAGCTCAACAATTGTTTAGACAGATTTGCAGCACAGGAAAAATTCTCATGTTATATGCAGTGACTCAAAAAGTCCAGCATATTTTCATTGACAAAGTTGGCGTTTTGCCATAGGGTATCAGTTTGCTCCTGCACGAGTCATTCCTCTGATTGAACACCATCAAGCTTCCTTTTAGTTGAGCATTAATTCCTTTATGTACAACTAAGGCATAGCTCTAAATGATTGATCAGGGTCTGAAAGTCTGCCCGGTATGACTCTGGCTAATGCCCGGTGGTAGCTCAACAGCCGCTAATGAGATGGTAGTAACAATGGTGGCTGTAGTTCCAAGATCCCTTTTCTGTCTGAAGAGAGTCATAGCGTGAGGGGCATCAAACAGGCACCCAGTGAGGCATCGGAAAACCAGGGCATACCTAAATTTACTAGCATTCCAGCATTGAGCAAAAAGCAAGTATCATTACCACAATAACTTGGCTCTATCTGGCTAAAATGAATAAAAATGGGGATATAGACAAACAGGTGTGGGCTTATAGGAAATAGGAAATATTATGAGAAGCCTTAACCCCCTCAAACATCCTCGTCAGTTCTAGAACTAGCAGTGGTGGTGTCTGAGGTCTGAGTAGGTTAAGGAGACCATTGCCCCCAGGGGCGAGTTGTAATTGACTAACTCCCTGTTTTCCTCCACTTTTGAAAGTTATTTAAGGTTCTTAAATTATTTTTTCCCTTTTTTAAAAATTTTTCATCAATTACAATTCATTCTGCATCCCCCATAAGCCCCTCCCTCCTCCCCTCCCAATCCCACCCACCCTCCTCCCTTTGCATGCCACTCCCCAAGTCCACTGATAGGGAGGTTCTCCTCTCCTTTCTGATCTTAAAGTTCACATCAAAAGTGGCTGCATTGTCCTCTACTAGGGCCTGGTAAGGCTGCTCCCCCAGGGGAGGTGATCAAAGAGCAGGCCAATCAGATTATGTCAGAAAGCCTCTTCACATTACTATGTAACCCAAATGGACTCTGAACTGCTAAATCTGTTCAGGGGTTCTGGGTTATCTCTATGAATAGTCCTTGGTTGGGGTATGAGTCTCTGGAAAGTTCCCTGTGTTCAAATTTTCTTGTTCTGTTCCTTGTGGAGACCCTGTCCTCTCCAGCTCTTACTATTTCCCAGTTCTTACCTAAAATTCCATTCAAACAGTTGCCCATCAGGCTCAGCATCTGCTTTGATAGTCTGAAGGGCAGAGGCTTTTTCAGGCCCTCTGTGGTAGGTTCCTAGGTTGTTTCCTGTTTTCTTCTTCTTCTGATGTCCATCCTCTTTGCCTTTCCGGATGGGGGATTGGACATTTTAGTTAGGTCCTCTCTCTTGTTTAGTTTCTTTAGATGCACAGGTTTTAGTGGGTTTGTCCTATGTTGTATGTCTATAATATACCATGTGTGTCTTTTTGCTTCTGGGACAACTCACTCAGGATGATCCTTTCCAGATCCCACCATTTCCCTGCAAATTTCATAATTTCCTTATTTTTTCATTGCTGAGTAATATTCCATTGTGTAGATGTACCACAATTTCTACATCCATTCTTCAGTTGAGGGGCATCTGGGTTGTTTCAGCTTCTGGCTATTACAAATAAAGCTGCTAAAACATGGTTGAACAAATGTCCTTTTTGTACTTGAGCCTCTTTTGGGTATATGCCCAGTAGTGGTATGGCTGGATCTTGAGGAAACTATTCCTAGTTGTCTGAGAAAGCGCCAGATTGATTTCCAGAGTGGTTGTACAAGTTTACATTCCCACCAGCAGTGGAGAAGGGTTCCCCTTTCTCCAAAAACATGTTTGTCACTTGAATCTTGGCCATTCTCAAAGGTGAAATCTCAGGGTTGTTTTGATTTGCATTTCCCTAATGGCTAGTGAGGTTGAGCATTTCTTTAAAATAAAATTCTCTGTTTAGCTCTGTTCCCCCATTTTTAAGTGGATTACTTGGTTTGCTGCTTTTCATCTTCTTTAGTTCTTTATATATACTGGATATGAAGATAAAGGGTTGGTGAAGATTTTCTGGTCGCTTTGTTTTGATGACGGTGTCCTTTGCTTTACAAAGCTTTCAGTTTCATGAGGTCCCATTTATTGACTGTTGCTCTTAGAGCCTGTGCTGTTGGTGTTCTGTTCAGGAAGTTTTCCCTTACCAATGAGTTCTAAATTATTTCCCACTTTTTTTCAATGTTGAGTCTTTGATCCACTTGGACCTCAGTTTTGTGCAGGGTGACAAGTATGGATCTATTTTCATTTTTCTACATGTAGACATCCAGTTAGACCAGCACCATTTGTTGAAGATGCTATCTTTTTCCATTGTATGGTTTTGGCATCTTTGTCAAAGATCAGGTGTCCATAAGTGTGTGGGTTTATTTCTGGGTCCTCTGTTCTGTTCCATTGATCCACCATTCTGTTTCTATGCCAGTACCATGCAGTTTTAAAACTGTTGCTCTATAGTACAACTTAAGATCAGGGATGGAGATACCTCCGAAGATCTTTTATTGTAGAAAATTGTTTTAGCAATTCTGGGTTTCTTGTTATTCCATATGAAGTTGAAAATTTTTCTTTCAGGTCTGTAAGAATTGTGGTAATTTGATGGGCATTGCATTGAATCTGTAGATTGCTTTTGGTAAGATGGCCATTTTTACTATGTTAATCTTGCCAAGCCATGAGCATGGGAGATCTTTCCATCTTCTCATATCTTCTTCTAATTCTTTCTTCAGAGATTTGAAATTTTTTCATACAAGTCTTTGACTTCCTTGGTTAAGAAGGTACCTTATGTCATTTGTGGCTATTGTGAAGGGTGTTGTTTCCCTAATTTCTTTCTCAGCCCTTTTGTCTTTTGTATACAGGAGGGCTACTGATTTTTTGAGTTAATTTTGTATCCGGCCACTTTGCTGAAGGTGTTAATCAGCTGTAAAGGTTCCCCTGGTAGAGTTTTTGGGGTCACTCCGTATACTATCATATCATCTGCAAATAGTGATAATTTGACTTCTTCCTTTCCAATTTGTATCCCCTTGATCTCCTTCAGCTGTCTTATTGCTCTAGCAAGGACTTCCAGCACTATGTTGAAGAGATATGGAAGAGTGGGCAGCCTTGTCTTGTCCCTGATTTCAGTGGGATTGCTTTAAGTTTCTCTCCATTCAGTTTGATGTTGGCTATAGGCTTGCTGTATATCGCCTTTACTATGTTTAGATATGTGCCTTGTATCCTGATCTCTCAATACTTTGAACATGAATGGATGTTGGATTTTGTCAAAGGCTTTTTCAGCATCTAGGAGATTATCATGTGGTTTTTTTTTCAGTTTGTTAATATGGTGGATCACATTGATGGATTTCCTTATATTGAACCACCCCTGCATACCTGGGATGAAGCCTACTTGGTCATAGTGGATAATATCTTTGATGTGTTCTTGGATTCAGTTTGCAAGTATTTTATTAAGTATTTTTGCATCAATGTTCATAAGGAGATTGGCCAAATTCTCTTTCTTTGTTGAGTCTTTGTGAGGTTTAGGTACCAAGGTGACTGTGGCTTCATAGAATGAATTTGGTAATATTCCTTCTGTTTCTATTTTGTGGAATAGTTTGAAGAGAATGGTGTTAGCTCTTCTTTGAAGGTCTGGTAGAATTCTGCATCTGGTCCTGGGCTTTTTTTGGATGGGAACTTTTGATGACAATATAGGACTATTTAGTTGATTTACCTGGTCCTGATTCAGCTTTGGTAAGTCAAATCGAAAGAAAATTATCCATTTCATTTAGATTTTCAAATTTTGTGGCATATAGACTTTTGAAGTAAGTCCTAATGATTGTTTGGATTTCCTCAGTGTCTGTAGTTATATCCCCTTGTCATTCCTGATTTTGTTGATTTGGGTGGTGTCTTAACAGAAAAATATTGAATTTTAAAAATGCTAAACCTTAAAAATGAACTGATGGCACAGACTGGGAAAGGATGCATCTGACAGAAAGCTAATACAGAATATATAAAGAACCCAACAAATCAAATAATCCAATTAAAAATTGGATACAGAGCTAAAGAAAAATTCTTTTTTTTTTTTTTATTTTATTTTTTTTTTTTTTCAATGCAGTTTATTCAGGAACCTTGAACAATCCTCGGACCCAGGGGAAAGCCAGCCCACAGCTTAAATAGCCTCTGGGTAGCCAACCCAGGCGTGCCAAATGCAGATAGGTCCACATACATGGAAGCAAAGATCCTCAGCCTTAAAATGTGGAATTGTTCGTGACAGAGCACTCACCATCGGGGAAGGTGGAAGGCGGAAACCAGCTCCATCTTTAAGGCATAGCATTCCGCAGCTCTCTACAGTTCCCCCTTTTTGTTTTAGACGCATCAGGCAAACTCTGATATTATAAATTGGGACTTTGTACCGATGTTCATTTAGGTGTCATCCAAAAGAGCATCAGACCCGTCCGATACCTTTTTCTCAGAGGCGGGACCTGGGGCAAACCATGCAATCAGACATGAGTGCAGTGCTTAGCCTCGCATCCTGAGCGTAACATTTTAGCTTTTATGGTAGCCAACCATGCTTGGGGAGAATGTCCTGCTTCAATGGCTGTAAAGGCCTGAATGATCATGGCTGCATCACACTGTTGTGAGACTCTAATCTTGCATATATACCACAGGCAAACCAAGGAGACCAACACCAGATGGCTTGCGAATGCTCCCATGCCCGCCCATTCCTTCAGATGATTCATGGCTGCAGCAATCCATGATGATATTCCTGTGGCTAAGGTAGAATTTACTGTGACAATGGCCACTCTCAGCTGCTCCATCTAAATCGAATTCTCCAGTCCAATTACCTAAAATATAGCTCGACAATTGTTTAGACAGATTTGCAGCACAGGAAAAATTCTCATGTTATATGCTAGTGACTCAAAGTCCAGCATATTTTCATTGACAAAAGTTGAGCGTTTTGCCATAGGGTATCAGTTTGCTCCTGCACGAGGTCATTCCTCTGATTGAACACCATCAAGCTTCCTTTTAGTTGAGCATTAATTCCTTTATGTACAACTAAGGCATGAGCTACATTGGCTAAATGATTGATCAGGGTCTGAGTAGTCTGCCCGGTATGACTCCTGGCTAATGCCCGGTGGTAGCTCCAACAGCCGCTAATGAGATGGTAGTAACAATGGTGGCTGTAGTTCCAAGATCCCTTTTCTGTCTGAAGAGAGTCATAGCGTGAGGGGCATCAACGGGCACAGGCACCCAGTGAGGCATGCGAGTAACCAGGGCATACCTAAATTTACTAGCATTCCAGCATTGAGCAAAAAAAGCAAGTATCATTACCACAATAACTTGGCTCTATCTGGCTAATAATGAATAAAATGGGGATATAGACAAACAGGTGTGGGCTTATAGGAAATAGGAAATATTATGAGAAGCCTTAACCCCCTCGTTGGAACATCCTGCGTCAGTTCTAGAACTAGCAGTGGTGGTGTCTGAGGTCTGAGTAGGTTAAGGAGACCAAGGGGCGAGTTGTGCTCCATGCCCATTGACTAACTCCTGTTTTCCTCCACTTTTGAAAAAGTTATTTAAGGTTCTTAAATTATTTTTTCCCTTTTTTAAAAAATTTTTCATCAATTACACTTTATTCATTCTGCATCCCCCCCATAAGCCCCTCCCTCCTCCCCTCCCAATCCCACCCACCCTCCTCCCCTTTGCATGCCACTCCCAAGTCCACTGATAGGGAGGTTCTCCTCTCCTTTCTGATCTTAGTCTATCAGTTCACATCAAAAGTGGCTGCATTGTCCTCTACTAGGGCCTGGTAAGGCTGCTCCCCCAGGGAGGTGATCAAAGAGCAGGCCAATCAGATTATGTCAGAGGCAGTCCCTCTTCACATTACTATGTAACCCAAATGGACTCTGAACTGCTATGGGCTACATCTGTTCAGGGTTCTGGGTTATCTCTATGAATAGTCCTTGGTTGGGGTATGAGTCTCTGGAAAGTTCCTGTGTTCAAATTTTCTTGTTCTGTTGCTCTCCTTGTGGAGACCCTGTCCTCTCCAGCTCTTACTATTTCCCAGTTCTTACCTAAAATTCCATTCACTCCGCCCAACAGTTGCCCATCAGGCTCAGCATCTGCTTTGATAGTCTGAAGGGCAGAGGCTTTCAGAGGCCCTCTGTGGTAGGTTCCTAGGTTGTTTCCTGTTTTCTTCTTCTTCTGATGTCCATCCTCTTTGCCTTTCCGGATGGGGATTGGACATTTTAGTTAGGGTCCTCTCTCTTGTTTAGTTTCTTTAGATGCACAGGTTTTAGTGGGTTTGTCCTATGTTGTATGTCTATATGAGTGAGTATATACCATGTGTGTCTTTTTGCTTCTGGGACAACTCACTCAGGATGATCCTTTCCAGATCCCACCATTTCCCTGCAAATTTCATAATTTCCTTATTTTTCATTGCTGAGTAATATTCCATTGTGTAGATGTACCACAATTTCTACATCCATTCTTCAGTTGAGGGCATCTGGGTTGTTTCCAGCTTCTGGCTATTACAAATAAAGCTGCTACAAACATGGTTGAACAAATGTCCTTTTTTGTACTTGAGCCTCTTTTGGGTATATGCCCAGTAGTGGTATGGCTGGATCTTGAGGAAATAATTCCTAGTTGTCTGAGAAAGCGCCAGATTGATTTCCAGAGTGGTTGTACAAGTTTAATTCCCACCAGCAGTGGAGAAGGGTTCCCCCTTTCTCCACAACCTCTCAACATGTGTTGTCACTTGAGTTTTTGATCTTGGCCATTCTCATGGGTGTAAGGTGAAATCTCAGGGTTGTTTTGATTTGCATTTCCCTAATGGCTAGTGAGGTTGAGCATTTCTTTAAGTGCTTCTCTGCCATTCGGTATTCCTCTACAGAGAATTCTCTGTTTAGCTCTGTTCCCATTTTTAAGTGGATTACTTGGTTTGCTGCTTTTCATCTTCTTTAGTTCTTTATATATACTGGATATGAGTCCTCTGTCAGATAAAGGGTTGGTGAAGATTCTTTCCCAATCTGTAGGTGGTCGCTTTGTTTGATGATGTCCTTTGCTTTACAGAAGCTTTTCAGTTTCATGAGGTCCCATTTATTGACTGTTGCTCTTAGAGCCTGTGCTGTTGGTGTTCTGTTCAGGAAGTTTTCCCTGTACCAATGAGTTCTAGGGTATTTCCCACTTTTTTTTCAAGCGATTTAATGTGTCTGGTTTTATGTTGAGGTCTTTGATCCACTTGGACCTCAGTTTTTGTGCAGGGTGACAAGTATGGATCTATTTTCATTTTTCTACATGTAGACATCCAGTTAGACCAGCACCATTTGTTGAAGATGCTATCTTTTTCCATTGTATGGTTTTGGCATCTTTGTCAAAGATCAGGTGTCCATAAGTGTGTGGGTTTATTTCTGGGTCCTCTGTTCGGGTTCCATTGATCCACCATTCTGTTTCTATGCCAGTACCATGCAGTTTTTAAAACTGTTGCTCTATAGTACAACTTAAGATCAGGGATGGAGATACCTCCGGAAGATCTTTTTGTAATTGTTTTAGCAATTCTGGGTTTCTTGTTATTCCATATGAAGTTGAGAATTTTTCTTTCCAGGTCTGTAAAGAATTGTGTTGGTAATTTGATGGGCATTGCATTGAATCTGTAGATTGTTTTTGGTAAGATGGCCATTTTTACTATGTTAATCTTGCCAAGCCATGAGCATGGGAGATCTTTCCATCTTCTCATATCTTCTTCTAATTCTTTCTTCAGAGATTTGAAATTTTTTTTTCATACAAGTCTTTGACTTCCTTGGTTAGGGTTACTCCGAGGTACCTTATGTCATTTGTGGCTATTGTGAAGGGTGTTGTTTCCCTAATTTCTTTCTCAGCCCTTTGTCTTTTGTATACAGGAGGGCTACTGATTTTTTGAGTTAATTTTGTATCCGCCACTTTGCTGAAGGTGTTAATCAGCTGTAGGAGTTCCCTGGTAGAGTTTTTTTGGGGTCACTCACGTATACTATCATATCATCTGCAAATAGTGATAATTTGACTTCTTCCTTTCCAATTTGTATCCCCTTGATCTCCTTCAGCTGTCTTATTGCTCTAGCAAGGACTTCAGCACTATGTTGAAGAGATATGGAGAGAGGGCAGCCTTGTCTTGTCCCTGATTTCAGTGGGATTGCTTTAAGTTTCTCTCCATTCAGTTTGATGTTGGCTATAGGCTTGCTGTATATCGCCTTTACTATGTTTAGATATGTGCCTTGTATCCCTGATCTCTCAATACTTTGAACATGAATGGATGTTGGATTTTGTCAAAGGCTTTTCAGCATCTAGGAGATTATCATGTGGTTTTTTTCTTTCAGTTTGTTAATATGGTGGATCACATTGATGGATTTCCTTATATTGAACCACCCCTGCATACCTGGGATGAAGCCTACTTGGTCATAGTGGATAATATCTTTGATGTGTTCTTGGATTCGGTTTACAAGTATTTTATTAAGTATTTTTGCATCAATGTTCATAAGGGAGATTGGCCGAAATTCTCTTTCTTTGTTGAGTCTTTGTGAGGTTTAGGTACCAAGGTGACTGTGGCTTCATAGAATGAATTTGGTAATATTCCTTCTGTTTCTATTTTGTGGAATAGTTTGAAGAGAATTGGTGTTAGCTCTTCTTTGAAGGTCTGGTAGAATTCTGCGCTGAAAATGGTCCTGGGCTTTTTTGGATGGGAGACTTTTGATGACCGCTTCTATTTCTTTTGATATAGGACTATTTAGTTGATTTACCTGGTCCTGATTCAGCTTTGGTAAGTCAAATCGATCAAGAAAATTATCCATTTCATTTAGATTTTCAAATTTTGTGGCATATAGACTTTTGAAGTAAGTCCTAATGATTGTTTGGATTTCCTCAGTGTCTGTAGTTATATCCCCCTTGTCATTCCTGATTTTGTTGATTTGGGTGGTGTCTTAACAGAAAAATATTGAATGGTGTAGAAACAATTAAAAATGCTCAACGACCTTAAAAATCTGAGAAATGAAAATCAAAATGACTCTGAGATTCCCCCTCACACCCACCAGAATAGCTAAGATCAAAAACTCAGGGGACAACACATGCTGGAGATGTGCAGGAAGGAGAACTCTCCTCCATTGCTGGTGAGAATCTAAACTTGTATAACCACTTTGGAAATCAGTCTAGCACTTTTTCAGAAAACTGGGAATACTGCTACCCTAAGATGCAGCTAAACACCTCCTAGACATATATCAGAAAGATGCTCAACCATACAACAAGGGCATTTGCTCAACTATGACTATAATAGCTTTATTCATAATAGCCAGAAACTGGACTCAAACTAAATGTCCTTCAATCGGGAGATGAATACAGAAATTGTGGTACATTTACACAATGAAATACTACTCAGGTATTAAAAACAAGAAAATCATGAAATTTGCAGGCAAATGGATGGAACTAAAAAATATCACCCTGAGTGATGTATCCCAGAAGCAGAAATACATGTATGGTATATATTCACTTATAAATGGACATTACCCATACAATATAGATTGGACATACTAAAATCTACAGACTTTTAAAAGCTAAAGTACAAGGAGAAACATAGGGAAGATGCTTAATTCTCATTCAGAAAAGAAAACAGGATGGATGCAAGAACCCATAGAAGAGAGAGAACAGGATAGCAACCTTCCACAGATGTACACTAAATGACTCCACTCAACAGATGTTTGAAGCAGATGGAGAGACCCACAGCAAAATTTTGTATAGAGCACAAAAATACAATATCATTGGAAATGTTTCTTCATGGACTGAACATGGAGTGACTTGTAGGAGTTGAGATGTTGATTTACTTTCTCCCCACAGATCAGCAGAAATATATCCCTTGCTGAACTCAAGGGTACCCAAACCTTGAGAGAAACCACTGCCTGCCCATGGCAGTGAACTTCCTGTCATTTGAGGATCCTCTGTGCTTGGCCATGGCCTGCATGGCTTTGTGCTTAATTGTCAGCACAGCTATAGTTTTGGGGATCTTTCTCAAGCACCATGACTCACCCATAATTAAGTCCAATAACCAGACTATAATAAAATACCTTAGTGTCTTCAAATGAAATTATTTACCCCTACATTTAGTAAGTTTATATAAAATAGATATCTAACCATAACTAAAAGAGCCCTTCATTTAAGCAATGTTATATAGATACACTCTACTTCAGAATAGAAACTACTTCTTAAAACACATTTTAGTAAGTTATACATGTTACTTTTTAATTTGTGGGCATATAAGTACCCAAATTTTAATTACATAATAGTAATTGTGATAAATAATACAGGTACTATATAATTTCCCTTAGTATTTTATTTTTCTGGAGGAAACAGGAATTAGGTTGACAGTTGATATCTTCTGCTGGACAGGCAAAAACCTGGACCTCTGGCAAAGGGAGCTTGCAAAATTGTACATCCATAGCAGAAATCCGTGTTCTGAATTCTCAAAATGATGACAATATATCTACCATATGAACCACTTTTAACTTTCCTTGACATATGCACAATGGACTCAACATAGTCTTTCAAAAATATTTTCTCAACCATACTCATTGCTGTTCTGTTCACAATAGGTACAAAATTGGAACACCTAAATATCCTTCAACTGATATAGATAAGTAAAATGGTATGCACATAAGTAGATAGAAATATAAATGACGATATTGATTTAGGTAACTCAGATCCAGAAAAGAGATATCACATGTCCTATCTACTCTGAAGCATATAGCTCTAGATCTTCAGTTGTGAGTATTCACCCTACTGTGAAAGAAAAGAAAGTGTGGCAAAAGACTGGGGACCAGCCCCAGCAGTTGATAGTATCCAGAGAGGAGGGAAGGATAAGGCAGGGCAGAAATGAGTCAGACATGGTTGTCCAAAGAAACTGAGAGTCTTGACTGACTGGCAATCAGAGTGCTTCTTTATTTAGACAGAACTTAATAATAAAAGATAGATTCACATTGTTCTAAAATATAGATGATATCCTTTTTTTCCCCAGACAGGTGTTTTAACTGTCTCTTGGTCATAAATTTAGTCATTATTGATAAATCTTATCTTTTACTATCATTTTTCTTCATCAATTCCATAACCTGACATTTTTGAGAATCTGAAGGCATATTTGCCACAGCCTGGAAGCCCATTCTCAGGTTGGAAGCATTCTCAGATTCAATGGCAATAGATAGGAAATATTGAAGCCAGCTTGGGCATATTGCTATGCCCCAAGAAGTATATTATCATATTTTAATGGACAGCCTTAAGAAAAACTATTTACGCCAAAGCAGCAACAGTTATTATTAAATTCCTGGTGTAATACAATATCTATACCTCATATCTTTGTAGAATTTATTTATGTGCTAAATCTAAGTATTCTTTCATTATTTTGGTCATACAACACTACAGTGATACTGTGCAAGCTAATATTTCTAGGAAAAGGAGGTCATAATACCTCACTTTTAACATCATTTTTACAAAACATTCTTTGTCCATCATTATAGATCCTAGTTTAAAGTGAAGATGTCTTTAGCCATTCATTTACAGCTCCATCTAGCCATTGGGGGGGCATATCATATGTAACTCCTAATCTTATCTGCCAAGTAATACCCTGAGGATACAGCAGTATGAGGTATTTAATCTCAAATGCTATCAACTCTCCTAGCACTACAGACTTTGTTTGCCTTTGTAAGAGTATGTTGTTCTGATTATTTTCTTCTTGAGGAAGCACAGGGGTAGATTTTGCAAGACTATCATGGAGCTGAAGTCTCATAAAGAGTTCTCTGCCATTTTTATGTGAATTACAACTTCCACAAGGAAGACATTCATGTAGGACCAGATAATTGATATTTCTGAGAGGGGTAGTAGGCTCAGAATTTTTCTGGGGAAGCTTAGAAGCAGTACCACAGAGTGAAGGCATAAATGATTCATTGAAGTATTTCCCATTGTTCCAATGTCCCCAGGTCGTACATGTACTGAAAGCCCTTTAAGCATGTAGCAAGTGGAGATCAAGACCAAGCCTGAAAGGTAGCATGAAGGCTACTGTAACATGCAGCTCAGATGTGCTTGACCTTTGTCAAATAGCTGTGCTGACTTTATAGCTTTAACTGTATATGAACTTTGATGAGGTTTTAATCCATTTGGAGGTGACTTTGAGTGAAAATAAGCACCTATTCCTATATTTCTAGTTTGGTCAGCACCATTTATGAAGATTTTATCCGTTTTTCCAATGTGTATTTCTAGCTTTCTAGTGTGTATTTCTATTTTTTGTTATAGCACTAGTGCATTTACATAATCAAATATTACTCAGACATTTAAAAATTAAATCATGAAACATGAAGGTAAATGCACATTTGCAGGTAACTGAGAGTGAGAGAACCTAGACCCCAAAAGAAAAATAGGGTATGTATTTGTTTTACATATATATTAGTTGCAAGATGTATGATATGCAAGCAACTGAACATAATACTGCAGGGGATACATACAGATTAAGAACTGGAGGTTAGGGGAGGCAGAAATTTCTCCACAGGAAAGGGAAATAAATACTTGGAACAAATGGAAGGTGGGCTAAAAAGATAGAATTGAAGGATACTGGGAAAGGAAGAGGGCAATGAAATGGTAACATGAGGAAAGACAGGTAAAATTAAGGGTCATTTGTTTGGTACAGTGGAAACCTAATGCAATAGAAACTTTCTAAAATATATACATATAAGAAGCCAATATAAATGAAATCACCACACAAGGAGAAAGTCCCAACTGGAAATCTCTTGGCACTAAATTAAGCATCCAGTACTGGTAATGGTTTATATTTAACTGAGGCATTGGCCAAAGTAGTGTGATTGTAATACTAAAATAATACAGGCTTTTGCCAAGACTATACACAGCTTTCCACAAATTGACTTCAATGCCCTATTGCTGGAGACAACACTTACATTTACATGGAACATAGATAAATAGAGCTTGTGCCTACATAGAACCATCACACTTACATTCTAGCAGTTTTGATATGGGAAGTATTCAGCAACTACAAGACGAGAAATATAAACACTAACCCAGCAACCAAACTTTTGAACTATGACAATGTCCTACCTCTAAGACATATTAGTGCAAGAGTTGTAGGAGTGAATAACCAATCTATAGTTTGATTTAAGTCCCACTTCATATGATGCAATCCACACCTGACACTGGATTATTGATCAAGAAAAATAAATTACATATCCCAGGGTTCCAGGGAAAAAAGCAAATATTACGTTCTACTAAAAGTAATAAAATGACCCTTGCCACCATTCTACTATATTCATAGACCAGTATCTTTTTCAGCCATCATCAAAGAAGTTTAATCCTGCAGTGATGGAAACAAATTCAGAGACCCATAGAGAAAATAGAAAATAGACCTTAGGATACTCAAGTATAAATGGACGATCTCCATCCAAGCCTCCAGGCTCTTCAGTAATTCAGCCAGAAGAGTATATGAGCTAGAAAGAAAAGGATAGAGGATACCAAAGAACAAAGCACTATCAATTAAGAGGACTGAGGCATATATAAACTGCGAGAGACTGAGGCAGCATGCACAAGTTTTTAATGTTCTACACCAGATGTGGTCATAAAGCTGAAATGAGAAGTGCACATCAGTCTGTGTCCATAGCCCTATATCTAATTGATAAGCACTTGCAAATGAAAATATAGTTTTCTCCAAGGGACACTCATTTTATCCAAGGGACCACTCTTAATTGTACGCTTAAGAGTGCATTTCTAAAGGTAGATGGCCAAAAACTTCACTCACTGGCACATTTGTATTTTCATGTCCTATAATTCTGGCATGTATTTTAAAATTTTTATCATAGTTCTCATTTTAATTTTCTGGATTTTTTTTTTCTATTTTTAAAGCTACATGTCATTTGTGTGTGTACCATTGTTTCAAGTTTAGTATTTATGAGGTTCCTGCATGTGTAAACAAGTCTACATCTTTTCCCCCATTGGCCTCTTTTTCTTTTGTTTGTTTTTCCTACTAAGATGTGATTGTTTTTGTCTTTTTCCTATTTTATTTTTTTATTATAAATTATAGCCCTCCTTGTTTTATGAGGGTGAATTTAGACCAGATAGAAGGGGAGGTGGGAAAGAGTTTTCAGGATTAGAGGAAGGGAAAACTTTAATCAGAATGAATATATGAGTAAAATGTCTATTTCATAAAGATAAAGGAAGGAGGATAAGAGGAAAAAAAGAAAAAGAAGAAGGAGGAAGAGGAAAAAAGGGAATTAGGAAGAGAACAATGAGGAGATGAAGATGAAGAAGAAGAAAAACAGCAACAACTGGATAGGTTTTTCAAAAGAAATGTTAAATAACCAGGCACAAAAGATCCAGAAGATCTACAAAGTGCCAAAAAGTAATTTATGAATAATGGAAATAGAGGAAGAAGACAAAACTCACATCAAAACCAGAAAATATTTTCAGTAAAGTAATAGAATATATCCTTAACCAAATGAAGAAGGGTCAGCCTATAAAAGTACAAAAATTATACAGAACAACAATTAAAGTGTACCAGAGAAGAAATTGTGCTCAGCACATAAAAATCAAAATACTAAATCTAAAGAAAAGTATATTAGACAAAGAAGGTATATTAAAAGTTGCAATCTGAAAAGACTAAGTAGCATATAAGTTCAGGCTCATTAGAAAAACGCCTGATCTCCCATGAGAGATTGTAAACCCAGAATGGCTGATACAGATTGTTTATAATCTTTAAGAGACCCTTATTACTATATCTGGTAAACTTTCAATAATAAAGGATGAATAAAGATATATTGCATAATAAAACCAAATATGAGCAATATCTATGTAAAACTTCTTCACTATATAAGCCAATAGAAGGAACACTCCTATCTAAAAATATTAACCACACCCAAGAAAACACAAAGAATGAATAATTCCAAGCTTCAAATTAAAAGAGGCCAAAACCCCAAACCATAACTACAAAATAATGGGAAATGGTAAACATTGTTCATTGAAAACTCTCAGTTTGAAAGTTCAATTCTCCAATAGAATGACAGGAACTAACAGAATGGACAAGACAACAATATCATTCTTCTGCTGTGATGGTGAACACTCTTTACCATCCAGGTTGGACACCATCTCTTGGTAAAAGGATGGAAAGAGACAGTAGAAGAAAGTGGACCAAGAAAGAAGTTTGGGGAACCTTATGTGGTACAATTCACACAAATACTTAAAATCCCTAAGTCAATTTAAAAGAGAGTATATACTGTACACACTGAATGAGGAGTTCCACCATTATCCATATAAAAACAACAGATGACTTGGGCTGGTCCAGCACACATCTACACTCATGTTTACTGAAGCACAACTTACTGTCTGCTCAGCTAGATCTGACTTGATTGTCCTGAAACGCATGAGTGCAAAATATCATATTATTCAATTTTTTAATTCATGGAAAACAAATACTTTTGTTTTGAGATTTTAACATAATCACATTATTACTCACATCCCTGTCCTCCCTACAAAATCTCCCATACAGCCTTCTTTTTGAAACACAATTTCAAGTCTTGTGTTGTCAATAACTGCTATTGCATATCTTGTTCATCAGGCAAGTGTGTGTGTGTGTGTGTGTGTGTGTGTGTGTGTGTGTGTATGTGAGAGTAACATGTAACATTTCAAGAAAGGCAGTCAACTTACTTTGAAATTATGAATTAACTCAAAATGATAAGCAAAAATTGTAACCTGAGCTAGACACAGGAATCAAACTCTGTCTGACTTCACTCCTAATTGGGTTATAAGTAGTCAGTACCCTGAAATAAGAACTGGATGGTCAGTTTTAGAGCCTGAACATCAGGGTGTTGTGGCATGACATGTCAAAGAACACATTTCAGTGACAAAAAAGGAATAATATAAAGAAATACTTAAAGGTGTGTGCAGAACGGCTATTAATAGTAGGATATATTGTTTACTTGAGAAATATTCTGTGTTTATATTTTTAAATCTCAATAACCAAAATTTTGTAATTAATGTGTAAGAGATATTAATTTATTTATGTATTATTTATTCTTCCATCATTTTTCCTTCCATTTTCACTCTCCAGAGTTTTGCGTAATCATTCTTTACTCTTTTGAAAATTCAAGCCACTTTTTCATAAACTATTTTTACACACTTAACATGTCAAAATTTGATTTGTAAAATATTTTTCTATATTATAATACTAGAAATATACAACAAATCACTGAATTTAGTCAAGGATATTTATTATAAATACTGTTACAGGAAAAAGGAAAATGTATAGAGATGAAATAGTATTCTTTCTAGTTGTTGTTAAGAGACAGTTGCCTGAGACCAGCCATGTCAGGAAAAAAAAAACTCATTTTTTTTCTTTTTTATTAACTATTACAGTTTATTCACTTTGTATTCTGGCTGTAGGCCCCTTGCTCATCTTCTGCCAGTTACAACCTACCTCCCACTTCTCTCCCTATGCCCGTCTCCTAGTCCACTGATAGGCAAAGTCCTCCTCCCCTATCTTATCCTAGCCTACCTTATCAGGTCTGACCAGAAATGGCTGCAACTTCTTCCTGTGTGGCCTGGCAAGGCTGCACCTCCCAGGAGTAGGTGATCAAAGAGCCAGCCACTCTGTTCATGTCAGAGACAGCCCCTGTTACCTTTAATAGGGAACTCACATGGAGACTGAGTTAGATACTTACGGGCTACATCTGAGCAGGGTTTCTAGGTGTTCATGCATGGTCCTTTGTTGGAAGACGACCCCCTGGGCCCACATTTTTTGACTTAATTGGCCTCCTTATAGAGTGCTTCTCCCATCCAGGTCTTTCTATCTCCTTAATCCATTTGAGTCCATGCTCTCTGCCCAAGGTTTGGCTATTAGTCTAACTATCTGCTATGTATATTCTTTCAGAGGCCCTCTCTGATAGGTTCCTGCCCAGTTCCCTATCTTCTACCATTATCGATGTTTATCCTATTTACCCTTCTGAATGAGAATTAAGCAGCTTCCACAGGGTCCTCCCTGTTGTTTAGCTCAATTAGGACTACAGATTTTAGTATTTTTAATTTTATCTTATACAACTAATATCCACTTATAAGTGAGTATATACCATGAGTATCTCTCTGCTTCTGGATACCTCACTCAGGATGATATTTTGTAGTTGCATCCATTTGCCTGCTGATTTCCTTGTTTTTAATTGCTGAGTGGTATTGCATGATGTAAATGTACCACAATTTCTGTATCCATTCGTCAGTTGTGGGAAATCTAGGTTGTTTCCAGACTCTAGCTATTATTAAAAAAAACTGTTATGAGTATAGATGAGCACATGTCCTTGTTGTATGGTTGATAACCTACTGAATATGTGCCCAGGGGTGGTATAACTGAATATTGAAGTGGCACTATTCATAAATTTCTGAGAAAGCACCAATTGATTTCCAAAATGGTTGTACAAGTTCACATTCCCACCTACAATGGAGGAGTGTTTTCTTTTCTCCACATCCAGTCCAGCTTCTGTTGCAGATGATGTGATAGTACATATAAATAACCCTAAAAATTCAACCAGGGAACTCCTACAGCTGATAAACATCTTCAACAAAGTGGCTGGATACAAAATTAAGTAAAACATACATACAAACAAACAAACAAACAAAAAACTGAAGCCTTCCTGTATACAAAAGAAAAACAGGCTCATAAAGAAATTAGGGAAACAACACCCCTTCACAATTGCCACAAATAACATAATGTACCGTGGTGTGACTCTAATCAAGCAAATGAAAGACTTAAATGGAAAAAAAAATTCAAGGACGATATCAGAAGATGGAAAGATCTCCCATGCTCCAGGATTGGTAGGATTAACATAGTAAAAATGACCACTCTACTAAATGTACAGACTCAATGCAATTCCAATAAAAATACCAACACAACTCTTTACTGACATTGAAAGAACAATTCTCAGTTTCATATTTAAAAACAAACAAACAAACAAAAAACCCCCAGAATTGATAAAAACATGTCTATACAATAAAATATTTTCTGGAGGTATCTTCATCCCAGATCTCAAGTAATACTATAGAGCAACAGTAATAAAAAAAAAAATCCTCCCTGACCTTGTTAAACAATCTATTTTTCCAAATTCTTTCTAAGTGTAATGGCCATTGCTAACAATCTACATCTATGGCTCCTTTCAAGGGTAGTGGTTAATTCATTAATCTGCTCCAGTAAACAGGTGGAAAGAGATCAAACATTGTTAATTGTAAATGTCAGTGATATCGCCCAGTGATGGGCTAGAAGCCTCCTTAGAGTTTTCATACAACTCATGCTATGAGGAATATGGGCATCATAAGGGCAACAAGCAGAGATATGCTACATAAGAGCACAAAGTCCTCAGGAAAAGCAGTTCTTGGGATTATGCTTCTCCAAGACAAACTCCTCATGACTGTGCTAACAGGGGAGCCAAATTCCATGAGTTCTACAGCTCTTTTGCTGTTGCTCCTGAATGGCTCTTGACAGGACCGGGTAGCCAAAATAGTTTGCCTATATATAGGTGAAGGGGAAGTGAGGGTAGCTCAGGCCCTGGGAAGAAGAATTCAGGGTATTGCATGGGCTATACTAGCCTGGAGGACCAGACAACATGGAAGAACTGAAGGATTACTGGGAGAAAATGTCAGGTAGGTTTGATTTGATATGTTAACTAGGAACCTCTGCCATTAGTTCCAGGTTTGAATCCTACTGCTATGGTAACATAAACTTCAGCGAGAGAAGCATGGTCTCCATTGGATAATGATTATCAAGTGAGCCCACAGGGAAGAAAGGTGACAAAGACAAAGATTATGTTTTTCTTTTCTTTTGATATATCTTCTTTCTTCTCTTTGAGGGAGAGCAGATACCCAAACTAGACTCAAAATTTTGTTATTTTGCTCTTTGGTTTTTCATACTATTTTTCATTTTATTAATTGTTTTTATTTTTCACAATTTATTCATTATGTATGATGGTTGAAGGTCACTCCCTCAACTCCTACTGGTCCTACCCTCCCTTCATCTTCCCCCAACCCCTTTCCCTAGCCTACTCAAAAGGGGAGTTCCTCTCCTCTGCCATCCACCCATACATTATTGGAACAGTGCTCAGCTACAAAAACAGAGAAATAAAATTTCTGCTCTTATTTCTTTTCCATCGGCCACTGTACTCACCTCAGAAGATTTCATACCATGAAGCTTGCCTGCAAGCTTACCATGAACTAAACACTAAGTATAACTCATTTTAAAGAGTCCCAACCCAAGACAGTGATTGACCATTTCACATCCAGAAACATGTGAAATTTGAAATGTTATGATGTCTGAAACATTTTATCACAGGCATTTCAGAGAATGTGATTCTCTTGCTGCCTGGAGGGCTGTTTCCCACCAGCCTAGGAAGGCATGAGGGGCAAAAGATGATTAGCATAAAGCTTGGAAAGCCCGCAAGCATAACAGTGGTCAGCCACTCTGGGAACCACCTCAGAAAGTAAGTTCAACTTTAATTCCAGAAAACAGAAAACAGAGGCTTATATCCCTTGGGGAGTGCCTGCAATGCTCCAAGTATAGGTGTAGATAATTGTTTAATACTAGGCAATTCAGGGATGCTCCATTTGCATTAAACAGCACATTCCTAGTAAATGAATAAGAAGAACAAGAACAAAGAACCAAATTATCCTATATTTGAAGGAAGGGGAGAGCTATCAGGGATCTGTGTCAAAGGCCATCTATCAAATTTGATTGGTGGTGTCGATGTCTAAAGAAACTCTCCAGATGAAGTCAGGCAGGAAAAACTCACCCTTAACATGGCTATACATCGAGGCCAGAAGCAAGGTCATACATGGAAAAGAAAGCCTCCTCCCTCATATCTCAAAATTCAGTGTGGGTTGTGATGTTTTTCAATAGTACCACTGGAACAAAAGGTATGTGTACACAAAGAAACTTCTACCGGCTACCATTGTTGTGTTACTCTCAGAGAACTTTCTGGCTGGTGTTAGTTCACCATTCCCTACATATTCATCCACTGGACTAAAAGTTTCTTGTGTAAAGTGAGACAATTGTAAACAGTAAATGTTGAGAATCAGGATTATCAATAAGTCTTCCATAAACACCTTATTATATAATACTGTTGCATGTAATTGATGTTCACCATTCATTGTATTCTTTTTAAAAATAAGTTTATTTACTTTAAATTCCAATCATAGGCCCCCTCCGTTCTCTCCCCCAGTACTACCCTCCATTCCTATTGCCCCTATTCCCTTTCTTCTTCAGAAAAGGGAGGTCATTTCCATTGAGCTAGTTTTACAGTTCTGTTGGATCTCAGTGGACCAAAGTACACAAAGACCTTTCCACATTGCTTATACTCACAGAATTCCTCTCCAGTAAGGATACTTTTATGATGATGATGACTCTAGATTTGTGCAAAGCCTCACCATTTTAACACATTCATAAGTTCTCTCCGGTGTGAATCCTTTCATGATGATGAAAATTATACAAATATGGAATGGTTTCACCATGTTAAAAGCAGTCATAGGCTTTCTGCCCATTAGGATTTCTTTCATGAGTGTGAAGATGACTCTGAAGTGCAAAAGTTTATTCATATTGGTTGCAGTCATACACCTTCTTTCCAGTGTGTGTTCTTTTACATATTAAAAGATATTATATGCAAAGGCTTTGCCACATAGTTATATTCATATGGTTTCCCTCCAGAATGTGTTGTTGTCTTAGGAGATGATTGTTACATGCAAAGGCTTTATCACACTAATTACCCTCACCAGGCTTCTCTTCACTGTGTGTCTTTTCCTATTTTCGGAGACTATTCTGCTGTGCAAAGGCTTTATCACGTTGTGTATATTCATAAGGTTTCTTTCCAGTATGTGTTCTTTTATGTCTTATGAGATTACTGTTTTCTGCAAAGGCTTTACCACATTGGGTACATTCATAAGGTTTCTCTCCAGTGTGTGTTCTTTTATGGCTTAAGAGAGTACTGTTTTGTGCAAAGGCTTTACCACACTGGTTACACTCATAAGGTTTCTCTCCAGTGTGTGTTCTTTTATGGTTTAAGAGAGTACTATTTTCTGCAAAGGCTTTACCACACTGGTTACATTCATAAGGTTTCTCTCTGGTGTGTGTTCTTTTATGGCTTATGAGATGACTGTTTTCTGCAAAGGCTTTGCCACACTCGTTACATTCATAAGGTTTCTCTCCAGTGTGTGTTCTTTTATGGCTTGTGAGATGACTGTTTTCTGCAAAGGCTTTGCCACACTCATTACATTCATAAGGTTTCTCTCCAGTGTGTGTTCTTTTATGGCTTATGAGGTGACTGTTTTGTGCAAAGGCTTTGCCACACTGGTTACATTCATAATGTTTCTCTCCAGTGTGTGTTCTTTTATGGCGTAAGAGAATACTGTTTCCTGCAAAGGCTTTGCCACACTCATTACATTCATAAGGTTTCTCTCCAGTGTGTGTTCTTTTATGGCTTAAGAGATGACTGTTTTTTGCAAAGGCTTTGCCACACTCATTACATTCATAAGATTTCTCTCCAGTGTGTGTTCTTTTATGGCTTATGAGATTACTGTTTCGTGCAAAGGCTTTACCACACTGGTTACATCCATAAGGTTTCTCTCCAGTATGTGTTCTTTTATGCCGTATGAGCTGACTGCTTTTTGCAAAGGCTTTACCACATTGATTACATTTGTAAGGCTTCTGTCCAGTGTGTGTTCTTTTATGCCATATGAGAACAGTGATATAGGGGAAGGCTTTCCCACATAGAGTGCATTTAAAGGGTTTCTCTCCAGTATGACTGCTTTCATGCCTGCAAAGAAAATTGGCACATGTGAAAGATTTACCACAGTCATTTCATTACACTAATAAATATATTTATCTATATGAATTAATTTCATAATTTGATCTAATGGTAAAGAAGAATGAAATTTTAAAGTTTCATCACTTTATTTACATTCACGGTATTCCCCTTCATTATGGGTATTTTTGAAGATCCCTGTGGTGGTAAGAGCATTTGTTATGTGGATCACTTTTATAGCATCATTTTTCTATAAGAGATTTTCTCCTATATATGAAGAGTATTGTAAGAATTCAGAGTTTTACCACAGCAATCCCATTCACAAATTTTGTACTGTATGAATGATACTTCATTTACAAAGTGAGCCAAGACAGGGAGAAGTTCCAAAATCCTAGTATTCATAGGTATTTTCAACAATATGAGTTTGCTGATGAATTCTCAGTGAAGTTGCTAAACCAAACAACAGTAACCATTTATCACATTCAGAAAATTTACTCACAGTGGGGACTACTACCAAATCAATTGTTCTTGGAGAAAGACAGGGACACTGCTTCTTTCAATATCTCTATGCTCATGTGTCTTAGAATCATTTTGACATATGATATACCAGTTTAATTTACAAAAATAATAAAGATTCCCACATTGAATTAACACAGTTTGTTTTTTGTTCATCATAGACATGTCATATAGGGATTAAGGTTTCTCCACAACAATATTCTTGATTCTCATAAGCTGCTCCTTTCCCTAAACTTTACAATGTTACTGCACGAAAATGAGTAACACTGGTTCTACTATGAAACTTTTGCTTATTAGAAGGTTTTGGACTCATACTGATCACCAATTCAGTGTGTATACCTCTTACAATATCTGAGTAGATAGAAAGAGACTAAACAGATTGGCAGTTCAAGTCAGTAGCTGTAATATCCATATGATTCAAATGGTACTTTTGTTACAATATTATTTTATTTTCTTCTATCTTAGGGAAGTGCCTTGTAAACACAAATCATATACCTGACATTGAGGTACATGGAATTGTGAGATTTTAATGATCATCAGTACACTTAAAGCAGTGCTGTTTTTAAACTGTTGCTTTTCTTTAAAACTTCCAGGACACAGCCATGTGTGTTGGTACATGCCTTCAATCCCAGCACTTGTGGAGGCAGAAGCAGGCATATCTCTGTGATTTTGAGGTCAGGCTGGTCTAACAAGCAAGTCTAAGAAAGTCACAGATACCCAGAAAAAAAATCTATTTCAAAAACAGAAAATAAAAATCAGCCAATAAACAAACAAACAAACAAACAAACAACACCACACTTCCAGGACACATTAAAATTTAAGATTTATATCTGTGTCAACATGCACATAAAGTTACCTTTTATTACTTGTAGAACTTTGAAAATGTTCTTCAATATTATGGTCATCCCAATTGTAGCCTAAAATATAGTACAACAAATATATATTATTGGAAATATCATGTTATTATTAAGGCAAAACTTAAATCACTATCTTCTGTGACCCTTAGAACCATGCCTGATTTATTTACCTCATTCCTCCTCATTCTTAATTGGAATTACAGAAGAGGATCAATAACAAAGTAAGAGTTGTCTCTTTATTTTAAAAGTGAAAGAAAAATTGCAGTCTTACCTATAGCAGTGAGGTTTTCACAGGTCTCTAGCATCACATCTTTATAGAGTTGCTTCTGGGAAGGTTCCAGCAAGGCCCACTCTTCTTGGCTGAATTTCACATGCACATCATTGAAGGTCACTGAATTCTAAAATGTGCCATACATTTGTACAACAGAAACAGTGGCAACAATATAATTTATACTTCATTGTCAATATAATCATATAATTCTACCACTTCTTCAATTTATTTTCTGACACAGAAGTGCGAATGTTATACAGTTGGGTGCTGTGCGTGATGTGAAGTAGGGGAGATGAAAAAGCCTAAAGGTTAGATTGAAAAAAAAAACAAAGGCATGCTTCAAAAACCTGTGCTTCATCAGTTTGTAAGACATGAATATAAAGTAGCCATTAGTTGGGTTCTTGAGAAATCTATGAATCATCTTCAGTTACTAGGGTGAGTAGGTCAGGACCCTGTCATGAGACAGGTGGAAGGACAAAACACAGTCATGATATTTTATATAGCAACAAATGAGATGTGTTGATCAGGGGACACTGAACAGATGGGTAACATCAGTCAAAAGACAACATGGTACTGAATATTATGTTTTGACCAAGGCTCAGGAATGTGGCATATCAGTATGTCAAGAGGGTGGCTCATATATCTGTGGAAGGGAAAGTGGACTACAGTAAATACATGGATAAAAATAATGTGAGTGGCAAGCAACAACAATCATAGCCAATAACATCATATGTCTGAGTGACCAGACAAAAGAAAAGGAATAGAACACATGATTATTCTTTGTTCATTGTTTTGTATATCTTCCTTACTAAATAATGTAGTCTATAGATTAAAAATAAAGATTAAAACTTTTCTATTAAAAAAGAAATGTTAATGTTATCACTAAGTCATTTTAGAAGAAAACAGAATAACAAGTTTTAACTGTATCATATCTGAACTTCTTGAAGAGGATATAGCTTTGGAATAGACATGGCAATGTGGACAAAGACAAACAGAGAGAAGAGTGTGAAATAGAGAGACAGAGACATAGAGACAGAGACACACAGAGAGAGAAATTAACAGATGAACAATACTAAGAACAGATCAGAGAAATTTATTAAGAGTTACTAACTACAAAAAATGGTGGACAAGCTGGGTGTATTCTGTCATGACTTCAATTCCATTACTAAGGAGGCAGATGCAGGTGTATCTTATTGAACTAGATGTCAGCATTATCTAGTCAAAGAGTTCTAGGATAGCCAGGCCTATATATTAAGACAGAGCCTCCCCTAAAAGTCAATCAAACAAACACAAAATATTGAAAGAACTCAGAGGTCTTTACTGAAGCCTCTACAAGGAATTATACATTCACTCCTGTTGTATATTCATTTTCCAGAAATCTGTACTGCCCCAGCTTAAACTGTAACTTTAATGATATCTTACTAAAAGGGGATGCATGTTTAAACAGGTAAAAATAGAAGACAAAAATATTAGCAGTATAAATGCTGATCATAAATGAGCAACATAAGATAGGAGAGATGGCTCAGCAGTGAGGAGCTCTTACTGATCTTGCAAATAATTGGGCTCAATTGTTAGTGTTTACCTGGGACCTGCTACTTTCAATTGCTATAAGTTCATCAGTTCTGAAGACATCTTCAGACTACTGTGAGGATTAGGCACACAAGAGGTGCATATTCATGCATACAATCAAAATACTTATATTCAGTAAAAACTAAAAATAGATCCCAGATGGCTGGGCTGATTGCACACTGTTCTCATAAGCTGGGTGGCAGAGACTGCACAGTGACCAAAAGTTGGATCTGTGGGCCCCCAAACACCACTGACTGTGTTTCCTAGGTAAGAAGAAAACCAATGATGAGGGAAACAATTGGGTCCAACCTCAGAGAACCTCACTAATCTCTGGGAAAATTCGTTTGATATTGCAGCAGGAATAAGGTTTTCAAGCAAATGAATCCAAGAAGCAAGCAGGAGTAGCTATTCTAATATCTAATAAAACAGATTTTCAACCAAAATTAATTGAAAGGGATGAGGGAGAGGGAATCCAAGATGGCATTGCCAGGAGGACCAGGACAGGAACAGGACAGCAATGTTGGTACAGCAACTAAAAGACTGAACTCTGGGCCCTAAAACAACAGCAATCATGTTTCCCAGGTGAGAGGAAACTCCGTGGTGTGGGGATCACTCAGTTCCACTCTCAGGTCACTCAGTGAGAACCTGGAAAATATCCCAGGTGCAGGATACACCTGTGTGTCCTGATCATCTTCCCAGGCCAAACTGTGTGCTCCAGGGCACCAGAGACTGGGAGCTCCAGTCTAAAAAAAAAAAAAAAAAAAAAAAAAAACAGGGAAGAAGAAAGTGGGACTGACCTCAGGTCACCCAGTCTATCCGTGGACAAGGTCCTGCAGACTGGTGGGTGCACAGCTGCCAGCCTTGAGTGGGCCTCCGGTCATTAGACCTGCATGCCCTACTCTCCATCACAGACAGAACTGTGTGCCCCAGGACACTAGAAGATGGGTTTCCCTGTCTGAAGAAAACCCCACAGGCAGGGAAAGAGCAGGTCCCAGCTTAGACCACTCAGCCAACTCCCCACACACACACACACTACCACCACCACACATGGGAACATTCTTGGAAATATTCTCAGGTTCTTTCCCAGTTACCAGCTTGGTAGCCATCTGGCATGTGCCTACCCATTCTACACACCATATCAAACACCACAGACTAGGTCTTCATGTTGGGAGAAAACCCAAAGGTGGGGAAAACATCTGGCCCTACCTCAGGACACCTAGCTCTGGAAAAGTTTCTGGTTATTCACAGGCTCCAGACTCTAGCCTCCTGCTGCACATGTGAGAGCAGTGCTCAGCTGCTACAGATTACTGCTTGGGAACTGGGGCACAGAGCTTTAACCTCAGACCTACAGAAGCCTGGGATCCCCAAGATCAACCCCCAGATACTGCTCCAAGGGACAACCAATTATCCCTAACTAAACTGACCAAACCATGGGGTACCCAGGCTATAGCTGCAGCTTACTAAATTTACAGCAAGAAAGCCAGAAGCAGGACAACTGTCTCCAGGACTTCTCTGGGTGAGAGGAGAGCCCCCTTGACTAACAAAGGCCACAATTACCGCTCAGGTCTCTATGCCTGTGGTGAGTTTTGGCAATTCCTGAAAAATACCTGCTATTCAGTGACCGTACCCCAAAAGCTGAGAAGGCCTCCTTCAGGAAAAATCATCTTCCTGTCAAGGGGATTATCCCACCACAGGATTTCAGGAAGCACCAGAAACTAACACTCAACACCTAAGATAGCCAAATGGGAAGAGGCAAGTGTAAAAGCTCAAAAGACAGAGCAATATGGCATCTCCAGAACCCAGTTATTCATTGGCAAGCAGCCCTGGACATACCAGGGTAAATGAAATTCAAGAAGATGACCTTACATCTGTGCTTATGAACAGGATAATAGAGGAAAAAAATAAACTGCATAAAGACCTAGATGAAGATAAAGTCAAACAGATTATTGCCATTTGCAAAGAAATGGGGGAAGATAAAGTCAAACAGATTATGGACATACTTAAAGAAATACAGTAAGTTGCTGCCAAACAATTTGTGGCCTTTAGAGAGGAAATACTTAAATCACTAAAAGATATTAAAGAAACAGAGGATTGTTCGAACAAACAGCTGACGGAATTGAAGGAAAATACAGTCAGAGAAGTGAAGGAAATCAATAAAATGGGTCAAGATCTGATAAGAAAATTGGAAAAAAATAAAGAAAACACAAGTGGAAGAAACTGTGGAGAGAAAGAATTTAGTGAATAAAAGAGGAACTACAGAGGTAAGCATAAGCAATAGATTACATGAGATGGAAGAAAGGATCTTAGGTGTGGAAGACACAATAGAAGAAATAGATGTAGCTATCAAAGAAAATGTTGAATCTAAAAAATTCCTGACACAGACCATCCAAGAAATCAAAGACAACATGAAAAGCAAAACCTAAAAATAATAGGAATAGAGGAAAAATAAGATTTCCTCCTCCAAGGCCCAGAAAATATTTTCAACAAAATCATTGAAGAAAATTTCCCCAACTTAAAAGAGAGGTCTATAAGAATACAAGAGGCATACAGAACACCCAAAAATTAGACCAGAATAGAAAATCCTCCCACCACATAATAAACAGTAAGTATACAGAACAAAGAAAAAATACTAAAAGCTGCAAAGGAAAAAGGCCAAGTAACATATGATGGCAAACCAATCAGAATCACACCTGACTGTTCATCAGAGACTATGAAAGCCAGAAGGCCCTGAGCAGATATCATGTAGACCCTAAGAGAACACAAATGACCACCCAGGCTACTATACCCAGCAAAAGTCTCAGTCATCATAGATGGAGCAAACAAGATATTTAATGACAAAAACAAATTTAAACAATACCTACCCACAAATCCAGAGGTACAGAACTCCTAGAAGGAAAACTACAACCCAGGAAAGCTAACTACATTCAGGAAAACACAGGAAAGAAATAATGTCATTACAACAAAACTAAAAGTAACCAAGCACACAAACACACTACCACAAGCAACATCAAAATAAAAGGAACTAACAGCCACTGGTCATTAATTTTGCTCAACATCAATGGACTTAACACTCCAATAAAGACACAGACTATCAGAATGGATATGTAAACAAGACTCAACAATCTGTTGCATACAAGAAACACATGTAAGTCACAAAGATAGACATTACCTGAGAGTAAAAAGCTGGAAGGTTCCAAGCAAATGGACCCAAGAAACATGCAGGAGTAGCCAATTTAATATCTAATAAAGTAGATTTTCAACCAAAATTAATCAAAGGACATGAGGAAGGTCATTTTATACTCATCAAAGGAAAATTCTGCCAAGAAGAAATCACAATTCTGAATATCTATGCTCCAAATACAAAGGTACCCACGTTTGTAAAAGAAACATTAATAAAACCTAAACCGCACACAGATCCCCATACATTACTACTGGGAAACTTCAACACCCCACTCTCAAAAAAGGACAGGTAAACAACAGAAATTAAACAAAGAAACAATATATCTAATAGAGGTCATGTATCAAATGGACCTAACAGATATCTATAGAATCTTACACTCAAAGAAAAAAGAATTTACCTTCTTCTCAGCACCTCATGGAACCTTCTCCAAAATAGACCATATCGTTGGTCACAAAGTGAGTCTCAACAGATATAAGAAGATTGAAATAATGCCTTGTATCCTATTTAATTACCATGGACTAAAGCTGGACCTCAACAACAACAGAAATAGCAAAAAAACTACACTCACATGGAAACTGAACAACTCACTACTAAATGACAGCTGGGTCATGGAAGGAATACAGAAAGAAATTAAAGTCTTCCTAGAATTCAATGGAAATGAAGACACAACAAAACCAAACTTATGGGAGACAATGGAAGCAGTGCTAAGAGGAAAGTTCATAGCACTAAGTGCCTTCAAGAAGAAATTTGTAACATCTCACACAATCAACTTAATAGTTCATCTAAAGTCCCTAGAAAAAAAGAAGCAGACATACCAAAAAAGAATAGACACCTGGAAATAATGAAACTCAGGACTGAAATCAATAAATTAGAAACAAATAAAACATTTCAAAGAATCAATGATACCAAGACCTCGTTCTTTGAGAAAATTAACAAGATAGACAAACCCTTAACCAAACTAACTAAAAGGAAGAGAGAGATTATCCAAATTAACAAAATCAGAAATGAAAACAGGACAAAACAAAAGACACTAAAGAAATCCAAACAATCGTTAGAACTTACTTCAAAAGTCTATATGCCACAAAATTTGAAAATCTAAATGAAATGGAGAATTTTCTTAATCAATTACACTTACCAAAGCAGAATCAAGAGCAGGTAAATCAATAAAATAGTCCTTTATCCACTAAGGAAATAACATTCCTCAAAAGACTCCAATCCACAAAAAGCTCAGGACCAGATGGTTTCAGTGCAGAATTCTAACACACCTTCAAAGAAGAGGTAACTCCAGCTATCTTCAATTTATTCCACAAAATAGGAATAGAAGGAACATCTAGAAACTCATTCATTGAAACCACAGTCACCTTGTAACCTATACCTCACAAAGACCCAACAAAGAAAGAGAATTTCAGGCCAATCTGCCTTATGAACATTGATGCAAAAATACTCAACAAAATACTTTGCAAACCCAATACAAGAACACATCAAATATCTCATCCACTATAACCATGTAGGCTTCATGCCAGGTATGCAGGGGTGATCCATCAATGTGATCCACAATATTAAAAAAATTGAAAGAAAAAAAAAAGATAATCTCCTTAGATGCTGAAAAAGCATTTGAAAAATTCCAGCATTCATTCATGTTTAAACTATTGGAGAGATCAGGGATACAAGGCACATACCTAAACATAGTAAAGGCAATATACAGCAAGCCTGTAGCCAACATCAAGCTAAATGGAGAGAAACTTACAGCAATCCCACTGAATTCATGGACAAGGCAAGGCTGCTCACTCTCTCCATATCTCTTCAACATAGTTCTTGAAGTCCTTGCTAGAACAAGAAGAAAATTAAAGGAGACCAAAAGGATACAAATTGGAAAGGAAGAAGTCAAGTATCACTATTTGCAGATGATATGATAGTACACCTGAGTAACTCCAAAACTTCTACCAGGGAACTCCTAAAGATGATAAACACCATCAGCAAAGTGGCCGGATACAAAATTAACTCAGGGTCAGCCGCTTTGGACCCAGAGAAGAGCATGTCTGATTGCATTCGGGTTGATGCCCCAGGTCCCGCCTCTGAGAAAAAAGTATCGGACGGGTCTGATGCTCTTTGGGTGGATGACACCTAAATGAACATCAGTACAAAGTCCCAATTTATTTCTAACATCAGAGATCAGACCTCTACTCTTGCCTGATGCGTCTAAAACAAAAAGGGGGAACTGTAGAGAGCTGCGGAATGCTATGCCTTAAAGATGGAGCTGGTTTCTGCCTTCCACCTTCCCGATGGTGAGTGCTCTCTGTCACTAACAATTCCACATTTGGCTAAGGCTGAGGATCTGGCTTGCTTCCATGTATGTGGACCTATCTGCATTGCCCATGTGGCACGCCTGGGCTGGCTACCCAGAGGCTATTTAAGCTGTGGGCTGGCTTTCCCCAGGGTCAGATGATTGTTCAAGGTTCCTGAATAAACTGCATTGAAAAAAAAATAAGAGCCTTCCTGTATACAAAGATAAAAGGGCTGAGAAAGTTTTAGGGAAACAACACCCTTCACAATAGCCACAAAGGACATAAAGTACCTTGGTGTGACCATATCCAAGCAAGTCAAAGACTTGTATGAAAAAAACTTCAAGTCTCTGAAGAAAGAATTAGAAGAAGATATCAGAATATGGAACTATCTCTGATACTCATGGCTTGGCAGAGTTAACATAGTAAAAATGGACATCTTACCAAAAGCAATCTACAGATTCAATGAAATTTCTATCAAAATACCAACAGAATACTTTACAGACCTTGATAGAAGAGTTCTCAACTTCATATGGGATGCAATGAAAGCAGTCCTAAGAGGAGTTTGAATAGCAACAAAGACCGTCATAAGCTATTGGAGACTTCCCATACAAGCAACTTAATGGCATACCTGAAAGACCTAGGAAAAAAGAAGCATACACACCGAGCAAGAGTAGACCACTAGGAAAATCCAAACTCAGGGCTGATATCAATAAATTAGAAACAAAGAAAATAGTTCAAAGAATCAACAAAACCAAGAGCTAGTTCTTTGAGAAAATAAAAAAACACAGACAAATTCTCAGCCAAACTAAGTAAATGGCAGAAAGACACTATCCAAATCAACAAAGTCTGAAAGAAAAAGATATAATAGGCACTGAGAAAATCCAAAGAACCATTAACTTTTATGTCAAAAGCCTATATGCCCCAAAATTTGAAAATCTAAATGAAATATACAATTCTCTTTAGATTCCACTTACCAAAGTTGAATCAACATCAGGTAAAGATATTAAATGGTGTTATAGTGCCTGAGGCAATAGAGGCAGCCATCAAAATACTCCCAACCAAAAAAAAAACCAAGGGCCAGATGATTTCAGAGCAGAATTCTACAAGACCTTCAAATAAGAACTGATATTCTCCAAATTATTTCACAAAATAGAAATGGAAGCAACATGACCAAATTCCTTTTGTGAGATCACAGTCACCTTGATAAATCCTCAAATATCCCCAAAAAGAAAGAGAACTTCAGACCAATCTCTTTTATGAACAATGATGTAAAAATACTGAATAAAACACTTGCAAACAAATTCCAAGAACATATTAAATATATCATCCACCATGACCAAGTAGGCTTCATCCCAGACATGCAGGGGGGTTTAAGTATATGGAATCCACCAATGTAATCCACCATAAAAACAAATTGAAAAAAAAAAAGGACCATTTTCTTAGATGCTGAAAAAGCATTTGACAATATCGAACAGTTATTCTTGTTTAAAGTCTTGGAGAGACCAGGGACAAAGGCACATATCTAAAAATAGTGAAGAGAGTGTACAGAATATATACAGAATATACAGAATATATACAGAATAGTATATAGATAACACCAAACTAAATGAAAAGAAAGTTGAGTCAATTCCACTGGACTCGGGGACATGACAAGGCTACACACTCTCTCCAAATCTCTTCAATACAGTACTCGAAGTCCTATCTAGGGTAATAAGACAACTAAATGAGATTAATGGGATACAAATTGATAAGGAAGAAGTCAAAGTATCTCTATTCACAGATGATATGACAATATACAAAAATGACCCCAAAAATTCTACTGTAGGGAATTCCTACAGTTGAAAAACACTTCAGCAAAAAGCTGGATATAAAAGTTAACTAAAAAAAAAAAAAAAAAAAAAAAAAAAAAAATAAAAAAATAAAAACTCAACAAAATACATTCCTGTATGCAAAAGATAAATGAACTGAGAAAAACTTAGGAAAATAACACCCTTCACAATAGCCAGGAAAAAAAAAAAAAAAAAACATAATGTATTTTGGTGTTATCCTCAACAAGCCAGTAAAAAACCTATATGAACAACAACAAAAACAACAACAACAACAACAAAAAACTTCCAGCCTCTGAAGAAAAAAATTGAAAATAGATACCAGAAGATAGAAATATCTCTCATACTCATGGATCAGTAGGATCAACATAGTAAAAATTGACATCGTACCAAAAACAATCTACAGATTCAATGATATTCCCATCAAAATATCAATACAATTCCTTAAGGAATTTGAAAAAATCATTCCCAGCTTTATATGGAAAAATAAAAAGCCAGAATAGCTAAAACAATCATGTTCAAAGACAGATCTTCATTAGGTATCACCATCCCTGATCTCAAGCTCTACTATAAAACAATGGTAATAAAAACTGCACAGTACTGTGATAAAAACAGAATGGTGGATGAATGGAATTGAAGTGAAGACCCATAAATGAACCCACACTCCTATAGCCACTTGATTTTTTGACAAAAAAGCCAAAACCATGCAATGCAAAAATGACAGCATCTTCAACAAATGGTGCTGGTCTAACTGGATGTCTACATGTAGAAAAATGAAAATAGATCCATATTTATCACCCTGCATCAAACTACAGTCCAAGTTGTTCAAAGACCTCAACATAAAACCAGATACACTAAATCTGTTAGAAGAAAAATTGGGAAAGAGCTTGATCTCATTGGCATAGAAGGCAACTTCCTTAACAGAACACCAAGAACACTGGCGCGAAGATCAAGAATTAACAAATAGGATCTCATGAAAGAAAAAAGCTTTTATGAAGCAAAGAACTCTGTCAGTAGAACAAGATGACCACCTACAGCCTGACAAAAGATCTCCACCAACCCTAAATACAACAGAAAGAGCTAATAAACAATATATATAAAGAGCTCAAGAAATTAAACTCCAACAATCCAAATAATCCAATTTAAAACTGGGGTACAGAACTAAACAGAGATTTCTCCACAGAGGAATATCAAATGGTGGACATTAAATGCTCAATATCTGTAGTCATCATGGAAATGCAAATGACATTCCATCTTAAACCCATCATGGCTAAGGTCAAAACGTGAAGTGACAGCAAGCTAATGAGAATGTGGAGAAAGAGGAATACTCCTCCATTGCTGATGGGAGTGCAAACTTATACAACCACTTTAGAAATCAATCTGATGCTTTCTCAGACATTGAAAATAGTGTTACTTCAAGACCCAGCTCTACCATTCCTGGGCATATATCAAAAAGATGCTCCACCATTCAACAAATATATTCACTCAACTGTGTCCATAGCATCTATAATCATAATAGCCATAACAGGGAAACAAACAACATGTCTCTCAACCAAACCATTGTTTTACAGAAATTGCGGTATATTTACACAATGGAATGCACCTCGGGTATTTACAAAATAAAGGAAACTATAAAATTTTCAGGCAAGTAGATGGAACTAGAAATGATCATCCTAAGTGAGTTATTCCAAACCCAGAAAGACATGCATGATATATACTCATTTGTAAGTGGATAATAGCCATAATACAGGATAAACATACTACAAGCCACAGGCCTAAAGGAGCTAAATAAAAAGAGGACCCTATGGAGGATGGTCAATTGTTGTTCAAAAGGGCAAATAGAATCGACACCAGAAGTAACAGAGGAGAGGGAATAGGATGAGATGAGAGCCTAACATACATATTCTCTGAAAGACTCTACCCAGCAGGGGTTCAAAGCAGATGCTAAGACTCACGTTCAAACTTTGGGTAGAGCACAAGGAATCACAGGATAGAGTGGGCGGATAGAATGTAGAAAGACCCAGAGCTGACAGGACCTCCATAAGAAGACCAACAAGGACAACAAATCTGGGCCCATGGGACTCGGAGAGACTGATGTACCCACCAAAGACCATTCATGAAGAGGACCCAGACTTCTGCTCAAATGATGCTGATAGGGAGCTCAGTCTTCATGTGGGATCCATAGCAAGGGGAGAAGGTGCTGGCTCTGACATGGACTCTGTTGTCTGCTAATTGATCATTTCCCCTTGGTGGAGGGGGCATTGCTATGCCACAGAGGAAGAGGATGCAGGAAATCCTAGTGAGACTTGATAGGCTGGGTTCAGATGGTAGGAGAGGAGGGTTCCCTGTATCTGAGATATAGGAAGTGGGATAAGGAGTAAAGAAGAATGGAGGGTGAGACAAGGAAGAGTCAAGGGGGAAGATTACAATTGGGATGTTAAGTGGATAAATTATTTTTTAATTTAATTATTTTATTTATTACAATGTGTTCACTTTGTATCCTTGCCATAGCCCCCTCCCTCATCTCCTCCCAGTCCCATCGACCCTCCTTCTTCTGCCCCTATGCCCTTTCTCTAGTCTCCCAATTGGGGAGGAATTCCTTCCCTTCTAGCTTATCAGGTCTCATCAAGGATGGCTGCATCATCTTCCTCTGTGGCCTTCCAAGCTTGCACCACCCAGAGGAGGTGATCAAAGACACGAGTTCATGTCAGAGAATAAATAAAAAAAAAAACAAATTTAAATTAAAAATAAATTAAATGTGAATAAAGCAAACAAACTAAAAACAAAAACAAAAACAAAAAACAAATACAACAGGTATTAAGAGTGTCACACACCTACAATTCAATGACTCAGAAAGCTAAGATAGTGTTAGTGTCATGAATAAATGGCATCCTCAGAAATTAAATATACTCCCTGCCAAATTTCAAATGCAAGATGTTGATGAAGATCAACACAATAACCTATGCTTACATATACAAAACAAAACAAAATAAATACCTAAAACTCTATATTCCATGCTCAGCACCCAATGATGGTGATGTTGATGCCAGGCATGTTGGCTTAGATTTAAGCCCAACACTCGACTGGAGTTAGAGCTGTAAGTTCAAAACCTGCCTGGTCTACATTCAAACTTTCAGGAAACATCCAGGAACTCTGGGACATTATGACACCACAAAACGTGCTGACAATCATATTAGAAGAAGAAGGATGAGATCAAAGGTCCAGAACACATTTTCAACAAAGTTGTACAAGAAAAATTTCTTAACCTAAAGAAGAAGATCTCTATCAAGGCACAAGAAGCATACAAAATACCAAAGACACTGGACCAGAAAAGAAAGTCCTCTTAACAGAGAATAATCAAATGCTAAATATACAGATCAAAGAAAGAATATGAAAAGCTGCAACTGAAAACAAACAAACAAACCAAACTAACCAACCAATCCGACAAACCAAAACAAACAAAAACCAACCAAAAAAAGAAAAAAATGGCAGATCTATTGGATTTAATCCTGTATTCTCAGTAAAAATGCTAGAAGTTGAAGAGCTTAGACGGAATGCTTCTGATTCTAAAAAAAACTACAGAAGCCAACACAAATTACTAACTATGCCCAGAAACTTTCAATCACCAAATGGGGAAAATAAGATGTTTCATAAAAAGGTCAATTTTAAATAATATGTATCTATAAATACAGCCCCACTCAAGGTGCTAAAACCACCACCACCACCAAAATAACAATCACTGTTCAATGATATCTCTTAATAACATTGACCCAAATTCACCAATAAAAAGACACAGGCTCACAAAATGGATGATAAAACAGAATCCACCCTCGTAAATACATCAAACACAGCTTCACATCAAGATATATTATCTCAAGGTAAAGTGTTGGAAAAGATATTCCAAATAAATGGACTAGAGTATCAAGCTTGTATAGCAATTTTAATATCTAACAAAACAGACTTCAAAAACAACTAAACAAAAGATGGCAAAAAAACATGACATATTAAAATAAAACAACCAGCAATATAACATATCAATACTTAACATCTATGTCCCAAATATAAGAGCACCCAAGTTATAAAAGAAACCCTTCTGTAGCTTGCATCACATCCTGGTACTCATAAACTGATAGGGGAAGGCTTCAATATATAACTCTCACCAATGGACAGGTCCCCCTGACCAAACTGAACAGAGAAATGCTCCATCTAACTAACATCAAAAAACTAAATATACTCAAATGATGTTTATAGAACATCCACCTAAGCACAAAAGATTGTTCCCTCTTCTCAGCAACTCATATTATGTTCTCCAAAATTGATGATATACTTGAACAGTGGAAGTCTCAAAAGATAGAAGAAACTTGCAACAACCTTGTATATCCTATCAGACCACTAAGGTTTAAAGCAGCACATCAACAATAACAAAAACAATAGAAAGCTTACAAACTCATAGAAATTGAACAACTCTCTACTGAATAAAAAATGGATCAAAACTGAAATAAAGAAAGAAATTAAAGACTTTCTAGAAGTCAATGAAATAAATACACAACATATCAAAACTCATAGTATACAATGGAAGTGTTGACGAGAAGACAGTTCATACCACTAAGTACATTCAGAAAAATAATCAGAAAGATCTCTTAGTAGCAACTTAACAGCACACCTTAATACTCTAGAACAAAACGAAGTAAACATAACTAAAAGGAGTAGACAGTTAGAAACTACTGAACTGTGTCTTCACTGGTAAAACAGAATGTTTCCACAGAAAAAGAAAGGTGGTTCCTATCAAAATTGATAATGATTAGATTTGAATTGTAGAGATCTCCTGAATAAGCAGAGGAAACTGTTCATCAGACAGGGTGGTCATTCACTCCAAACTAACTTAATAAAGACTAAAGTTTTCTTCTTAAATATAAAAAGCTACTTTTGTTGTTTTATATTAAAAACAGTTAAGAGGTTTAAAATGTTTAAAGTAAATTCAAAGGTATAAACTTGTTTGAGTTGGAATAATTTGGAGTGAATATAACATATTTGAGCAGTGTGGTGATAAACAGTGCCTTTAATCCCAGCAGAGACAAGCAGTTCTCTATCACTTAGTTGTTTTCTAAATTCAGGAGTTACAATGACAGGGTGTTGGTGGTTCATAGCCTTAATCCCAGCATTTGGGAGGCACATGCCTTTTTCATACCACCTGGGAGGCAGAGGCAGGCACATATGATTTACAGTGATTTTATTTAAAAGCTGCTTGTAAAAGGCAGGCTGAAAATCAAAGTGAATGCCCTTTATTATCTAGGAATAAATACACTTTAAGCTGTATTTGTAAACTTTAAGTTTTTTTTTAACTTTAATTGAGATATTATACTTTTTCTATTTCCAAAAATACATTTTGCCCAATAAAAGATATAACATGCTTAAAAAGCTACAAAACTCACCCCTGAAATAGGGTTGGGGCAGAGTTTTGATTTAATCTTTTCAGGAGAATAAAATCATCCAACTAAAGAATATTGAGACCACTGGACACATGAAACTTCTGAAGAAAATGACAGATCACCAAAAAAAAAAAAAAAATGTCAAAAGAGAAGGAGTAAACTGGCCAACTGGTATCACTTACCTTCATCACCTTCATGTTGTCTCTTCTGCCTTCTACAGACATGAATGCAAATTGTCTTTATCTATTTGCTAAAGAACAATCTAAAATCTCAATCTCATATCAAAAAAGCCACCTGGTAAGAAACAGAGGAAAACAGAAAAATAAGGGATGATTCTATTGTCACAAATCTCATAATCTTTTGGCATGATGTGACTTCTGTACTTACCACAAACTTCAATAATCAAGAATTTGTACAGTGTTTGTGAAAGAATGAGAGGGTGGGAGAAAAAAACCAAAAACATAAGCCTAAAATATAGTCAAGTTTACATGAAAAGACATAAGGGAACTCTAACATGAAAAATGTCCACTGGACCAGAGATACCTTTGATTTTCTAATTAATACAAATTAAATAAACACAGATTTCACAACTGTTATAAGACAAACACAAAGTGACACCTAAACTGTTATATTTCTGACCCTCCAGCTACTACTAACCTCCTTTACAGAGAGTACTTCTGCTCTGGAAGTCTCTTGGAAAATGGAGGTGATCATAAACATGGATTATGGCTTGCAGTCCCTCATGTCCCCTTGTGGGTTCAGGCACAGCCCAGCCCTTTTGGACACTCACACACAAAAAAATGTTGGAGAATAATTTAGTATCTGTTTCCTGCTGCATGAATTATGTCACAAGATGTGGAATCTGCCCTATCCACTTATTTAAAACCAGGCACACCTGACAAAATTTTGCATCTCAGAAATTCCTTTTGTACCCTGGAATTGAATTTCCCTAAACCACGCCATTGTGATTGGTGGAAGTTGAAAGGTTAAAAAAACGTAATCAAGTATTGCTGAAAGATGACCACCACCACCTCTTTTCTTCCAGTTTCAAAACGATTTGTTACACAAAGGTGTATGTGGAATACAACATTCATCATTTCTAGAAATGAGACCTTCAGTTTTCCAACCAATGCCTGATATTATAAGCACCACAAATTTCTACTGCCCAAGCCACAAAATCCTCACTTCTCTGGACAATCAATTCTCAGGAAGGGTCAGAGGCCATGGGTCTCTGACAAGATCACTCCATGGAGACAAAAAGAACCACAGCCTGAACCACAGTCTGAACCACAGTCCATCTCGGCCAAAGCAGATCAGACTGTGATAGCTCAGCAGCCTTCTATTCATGGCCTGGAGACAATGGCCCCACATTCAGCATGACATCACCTCTGGTCTCACTCACAGCTCTTTAGAGCTACATCAGAGGAAAATCCCAGAACAAACCCATAAACTACCTCCCACTATTGCTCCTGACTGCTAGGCCTACCCAGAGTCCCTCATTAGCTTGAACAATACAGCTGAGTCTCAGGACAATAGTAGTTCCTCTACCAGTGGATCAAAGATTAAATGATGCTGATAGCAGATGCATTGTAGCTTTGCCCTAAACCCTATGAGCACAAAGAACCCTAGTGTTGTTATAAAAGAATGAAAATCCCAATTATTCTATTTTAAAACCTTCTAGCACAGAGAGGCAGAGAAAGCACTCATCTGACCATCCTACTCACCTCAATTCCAAGAGTAAAAAGCCCCAAAAGCTCACCAGTTCAGATGACAGCTCAGGGGGGGGATAGGCCAAAGGAACCCAAGGCCAAAGGTTTTCTAGCTCAAAGCTCAAAAAGCCCAAAATCTACCATGCAAAAACTCCTTCCACTTTTACACTCTGTCTTAAATACATTTCAGCTGAAAGTTCCACTTACTCTTTAATCCATGTCAGCTGGCTTCTTGCTTTGCCTCTTGACCTAGGGTTAACATTATTTAATCCTGTGCACAGAGAGCTTTTTAATTAAAGGTATGTTCTAGGGCTGAAGGAACCATACCATAATCACCTGTTTAGAATAAACAGAAAGTTCTTGGAATTAAGGTTTGTGTTAGGACTCAACCATACCAAACAAAGCAGAGGATGTTACAGTTCACAATCTAAGGAATCACACTGGGATCAAATATCCTGCAACTCCCTCATCTTTGAAATGATTTAAAATACAATCTTCCACTCTCCCAGGGCACACGTTCATTTTACAAGATACAGGTAATTTATGTTACAGACTCAGTGTCGAGTGCATTCATCTCTACCTCATAGTTGGGAAGTCCTTCAGCCAAACTTTAGTCAAAGCCAAAGAGTAACAACCAATAAGGAAACAATGGCCATGAATTTGAAAGAAAGGAGTAGTTAATGGGAGCTCAATGAAAATGAGATATAAAACAAAAAGGATGTGACTGTTCCTACGTATGTTGGAGTAGAAAGTTTATTATAGATGAGAGAACATAGTCAGACACAGGGAAATCTGGGACAGTCTAGAGTTGACATGACCTTGAGCTATGTGAAAAGAGAGGAGAGAGAGAAGTGGAGAGCCTGAACAAAGGGCCAGGAGGATAAACAACAAATGAAAAAGACCAGGTAACCAAAACGGTTAGAATACATAGGAAGGACAGCTGGGAGGAGGGCAACTCAACTTTTGGGCTAGAGATCTGTGTATGACACCCATACCTTATAACAGGTGAGGACTGAGGGATGCTGGAAGAACCTGACAGCCACATCTGCTTTGATTGTTAAGTAGCCTCCTTAACGATTCATCCCAGCATTTGAGATGTAAGAGTAGAGAGAAAAGAGAAGGATGAAATGATTTCACTATAATCTCAAAAATTATTATTAAAAGTTGAAAATGGCCTTATAGTCCAATATTCTTCAGGTACTTCAGGTATGTATTAGGGCACACCAATTATTACTCAAACCTTTTTTTTTCTCTCAGGTTGTGCATTTTCAAACAGGGACAGAGGGGACATTCCTGTTAGGAATTACCACATGAGTTTCTCCAGATCTATAGTTCAACTATAGAAATTTGCTTTCCAGAAACAAGCTCAGCTCCTAATCCACATTCTTGATTTCACTGTATATGAATCCCCCCAAATGTACAGTTTTCACTTTTACTGTCTAAAATTGTTTACCTGACTCATTGCCATCTTCCCTCCCCCCCTCCCTTTTTGTGTTGTAACTACAGCTTCAAAGTAGGTCAGTGAACTCAGTTCTTACACAGGTCCCTCTTTATTTGTAATCACCCACCTCCAAAAATAAACAAACAAACCAGGAAGGTCAGTGGACACTCATTCACTGGTCTCCTTTACTTCACACTGACCAGTCAGGGTACACCTGAAAAGAGTTGCAGGACTATGTTCTAGGCACTGGGCAGAAGAGGTAGCATTCAGTGTTCAAATAAAGTGTAAACTACATAACATGTGAAAGGCTTATCTACAGGAGACATTGCTTTAAACAAAAACAAATATCAAAGACTAGAGAAAAGGAAAGAAATTCTTAATGACTGGGGAATATCAGAGAATATTAACTAATAAAAAACTAGAGCAATAATGCATCAACAAAACAAAATGTAATAATACCAAGAACTGACTATTTTAAATATTTATTTATTATGTGCACAGTGTACTGCATGCATGTATACTTGCATGCCAGAAAAGAAGACCAGATCTCATTATAGATGTTGTGAGTCACCATGTGGTTGCTGGGAATTGAACTTTTCACCTCTGGAAGAGCAGCCAATGCTATTAACCTCTTAGTTGAAAAAAAACAAAAACAAAAACAAAAACAAATCAAAAACAAAAAACATACATATACTGACTTTGAGAAACACAGGTCATTCTCTTATAGAGGGAAAGCCATTAATAAGATACTATTTGACCTTGCCCCTGTGTACAATATTAGCTGCTAAGACCTGTAACCTGACAGAAACGGCTTTAGCCAATTGCCTGTGTCTCAAATTTGAATTGACAGAACTGTGTCAATGAGGATTGTACATATGGGCATAGGACAGTCCCTTAATTTGAAATTCAATATTCACTGGATCAAGCTACCTGACCCAAATTGTACACCCACCAATCTGTTATGTTTTCATTTGCATTCATGAATTAATAAATACACGTTGGAAAATTACAAATTAAAAACCTCATCCTGCCACATTTCTAGATAATCCTGGTGAGCAAACATGTATCCCGGGATCCTAATCTCCAACAGGCCTGGTTAGCATACTACTTATCTGTGGAGTGTTTTACAGGCAGTCTTCCCTCATCTAAATTCTAACTGGTGTCACTCATTTCTAAGCAATAGTAAATACTTTACATCATCAGTTCTAATCTTCTATATCACAGCTTAATATTGGAGTGCTCTCTGACACAGGACATACCATTTATAACCCCCACAAAATCCAAATGCATCATTAGAATTGAGAGAACCAGACCTGACACCCCCAAAGGTAACCATGAATTAGGCCTAAAATGGTTACATAAAGGTAACCAAACTAGTGGCCCCTCCACAAGGTCACCACAAACTAGGTGATGGGTCACCAATTCCAGAAATAAGGTCATAAGATTCCCTACCCAAGGAACAGTCTGAGGATAACTACAAGAATGTGAAAGTATCTTATCTCAAGTAGGGATATTTGTGCTGAGCAGCCCACCAACCTTGTATTAGAACATTCCATGGCACAGAAATTAACTAACATTCCTGAGACCTATGGCTACCTCACTCAGTGTTAGTTATGTTAGCTAGCCAATCACTTTGTAAAAAGTTTGCTCTCACTGAAAGTCACCCAATCCTGTAACTGTTAAACTGGAACTTCCTGTTCCTTATTCAGACTCCAATCAAAACCCTGCCATGCAACTGCTCAGGGCTTTCCTCTCTGGTCTGCTGTGTTGGTGGTCATGGAGGGACTGGGCTTAAGCCCCTATAAAGCTCTCTGCTCTTGCATATGTCGTCCAGCTCCTGATGATCTTTGGGGACCCTAAGATCAGGGCATAACATTTGGGTGCTCATACAGGATTCCCAAGAGCCCTAAGCACGACTGGCACATGAAGCAGAACACCAGCCTGTTAAGTGAGCACTCTGCCCATGTCTGTTTGTCTGCATCTGCCTCTGTGTTTTCGTAGTTTCTGTTTTCAAGCCTTGAGGCAAAATCTGTAATCTATGTGGTCAGAAAGGTTAAAGCTAATGCTCTGGAGAGCTGTGAGCCACACGGGGCCTGGAAGACAGTCCAGATCCCCCTTGAAGGGGCGCATCTGTAAAGAGACTTGAACACCCAGTTTTCTGTGATCTCTGGATCTCACAGGGCATGAATGTGCCCCTATCTGTAAAGGGTGGTAGAGAACTCAGTTTTCTGTGATCTCTGGATCATTGGATAAGGACAAGGCAGCTAGCTCCTGCAGCACAGATTTGCTGATTTCCTACTTTCAGTTTTTCCACTGCAGGAGTGGTGGGATCTGTTGTCTGGCTCTGTTTATTTTTCTACTGCACAAGCAGTGGGATCTGGCTGTTTTGTCTTTTTGTTTGACTGTCTTGTCTGTCACTGCCTGGTTTTTGTTATTGAGCCTGACTGAGGACATGGGACAGAATCCTTCTATCTCCCTAAATTCTATTATTTCCCATTTCAAGGAGCCTTAAGCCATGATCCAAAGGCTAAGTGACAGTGGTAAGAAGGTGCCAAGGGATGTATGTGGTATGCAGAGCCCCAGGCTTGGCACCTCTGCCACTGGTCTCTGGTCTCTGGTCTGGCATAGCTTGGCTACTGCTCTGGGTCTCAGATCTGGTAAAGATCAACAGATACTGGAGTTGCTACTCCAGTCTCTGGTCTGGCTGAATGCTTGCCATTCCAAACTCTGGTGTAGTTGGGTGGATCCTGATTTCAGAGCAGGCCACCATGAATGGAACAGGATAGAGGGCCCATAGAGAGACAGGGCACTGTTCTGAGTTTTGGTATTTTCTTCTTCCATTCTCTTTGCGTGCATTGTACCCAGTACATTTTTCTTGTGCTGTTCTTTTGTGGTTTTGTTTGCTTGTGATGGTCTCAGTGGGCCAGTGACCAAACAGTTGTGCTCCACGGTGACTTTGCCTTCCCCACACACCCAGCACTACAAGCTGAGGCACCTCTGGTCTCCAGTGGGAACACACATTTCCACATGCTTGGCTCAGAAGGCTTGGGGGGTATGTGTGCAGAAAATCCTCTTGCGCTGGACCTCGTTGTCTCCTTGCTTCCTCTCTGAGGAAAGTTGGTGAGCTGAGGTTAGCTCTGGCTTGGAACAATAATTGTCAAATATGCTCTTAGCCAAAACATATTGTGGTTATTACTGTTATTATTATTTTGTTAGGATCCCCTGTAGCCCAGCCTGGCCTGAAACTAAACAGCTATAAGATGACCTTGAATTCCTGATCCTTCTGCTCCAACTCTTGACAACTTTCTTCCTTGCTCAGTGTGAATTTACCAACATTGCTCTTGAAAAGATGCAATTCTGTGAAAGCATTGCCAAAAGGACCCCTGCTGTTAGGAGGGGAGGGTAGGAACATGTTCAAAAATTTCCTGGCAAGAAAACAGAAAGGAAAAAAAAAAAACTGCTTAATTAAGTTCCACATTTTGTGTGTATGCCCAAGAATTCTTAAGTTGTGTTTATGTGTACATCCTTTCATCATATATATACTCTAAAAGCTTGCTGAATAATGGTGTTTCAGTGTCTTCCTCACATTTCAACTGAATTATTTTTGGGCCCTAAATCTAAACCTAATTCTTATTAATATTTGAAGGTTTTGCTTGTTTTGAATGTGTGGTTTTGTTTTCTTAGTTAACAGTGTGTGCACAGTCCCTTACACCAGGGTCATCATACTTGGGTCTCTAGAAAAGTAATGATAAACAACAAACAGTACTAATAATGTTAGTGACTAAAATGAAAGTTACTGAGTTCATTGTACAATGATCTCAGATGCTCTTTTCAGACAGGACATTTTATGATGAAAATTTTTTTTTAATCAGGCACAAAATGCCTCTTAAGCTTAGGGGTGATTTACAACATGCTCTTGAAAACAAGGTTCAAAATGCATCCTGAAGTCATAACATCAAATTATTTACAGAGAGGACACAATCAGCTTTATAGATATGGTCTTCTGGAGATAAGTATGGCAGGATGCAAAACCCTGGACATTTTCTTATAAAACCAACTATGTATAAAGAAGGTATTCAGTGAATGTCAGGAGAGGGACCAGGTTAAAAACTAACACCAAATAAGTAGCACTGTTGTTGTATCTGGAATTTCTATCTTGTTTGGAAGGCAGATACAAGAAGACAGTTAATCCCTGTATTTAAGGCAGATCATCTGCATTAAGAGAAGCAATGCTTTGCATCTCCTGTTCCTTTTCTTTCTCCTCCTCCTCTTCCTCCTTCTTTACCTTGTATATGTGAAGCAAATGTTCTACCTCTGAGCTGCATTCCTAGCTTCTGTGCAAAACAATAGATACAGATAGTCTTTGCATATGATAAAGCCAGATGATAAACCTCACTAAAGCTTAAAGGAAGTAACTTGTTATGGGACAAATCAAAGAGAACACAGAGAAGGCAACAGGCATAGAGGAGGATGTCTTAGTAACAGCAGTAACAGAACAAGATAAAAAGACTTCAGGAGAAGTTTATTACAGTCGGCACAATGGCTGGCATTAATAAATAAAATGCTACGTGCTCCCATCCTCTAGGAATTCTGTATTACTATGAGATTACGAACAGTTTGTTACAGGCATTTACTCTCTAAATGGTTATTCGTCCTTCCCCAGATAGTTACTCGTAGTGAATTAGGTACCCAATACTGTGCTAATTCCTGTACACACAAAAATGTTTCATGCAAACACTATTCTTTCTCTATAAGCTTACTGTCTTGTGGGGTAATCCACCACAAACAAACACTTAGACCATGCATAGAAATGTATTCATCACTATAAATTCCACTATGAAACCTAAAGAAAAGCAAGAGGGACCTAACACCCCAGAAGGGATAAGGAACATACATATTCAAAGGCTGAGAGGTGAGAACATTTTAGTTCAGTAGGGGAAATGAAAGAAGGTGAATTTGTTTGCAGTATACTAGGGAAGAAGAAAGGAATGATGATGATGATGATGATGATGATGATGATGATGATGATGATGATGATAATAAAAGATTAAAGAGGGATGGTAGCCATCCCTCTCTGCTGCTGCTGTTCTTTTCATCCTTGCACCCTCTCATGTTCCTCTGTGCCCTCTAGTGGTGACGGGAGGCAACCTCTCCATCATTTCTCTCTGGAACTCTTGATGGTTAAATAAGCAGAGCCTGCAGGGCTGGTGGCCTCCAGGGAGAGCCCATGATGGAGAGGCTCGAGCCGGGTGACTCCAGGAAGTGACCATGCTTCTTTAGCAGGGTTCCGGATGGAACTCAGAACCCTGGTTGCCAAGTAACCGAAAGCCAGCAGCAGCAAGAGTGGCCTGGACAGACCAGCCGGTCTGGAAAAGCTGGAGAGATGAGTCTGTTCTTCTGCTTCCAGACCTCCAGGGGCTCAGGCCTCAGAGAAGACAGCGGTAGTCGCCTGTGCCCCTGCTGGAGACACGTGGTGCCCACCCTGACACGTTTCTGGCCTGTTCCTCCCTGGGAGACCAAGGTAACCAGGGCCTCCCTGCAGCAGGGAAGCTTTCTGGTCCACCCCACCCCTATCCACCACGGTCGAAGCCTGGGAGAGTGTTCCTGTTGGGACACTGAGGAACGCTTTTCATGCCCCCTTCCCGCTTAGGTGTAGGGAAAGGGGTCATTGGTGCCCCTGGGGGTTTGCATACTTAAGACCTCCTTCCTGCCCTGGTCCTTCCTCATAGTGAAAGGGAGTGAGCCTTCCTGCATGGTATCCCCATGCTCAGCAATGATGGCATGGACTATGTGGAGCAGATGATTCCCTATTTCCCACGGCTGTCCAGAGGGACGACAGGGTATCCCTCTGCTTCTTTCTGGCCCTTTATCCAAAGTTTGCCACCATCTGGATGGTTCTGGACCTGATCCTGAGAAGGCAGGAAAGCAGCAACAGCCTGGACAGACCAGCCAGGGATCTAGCCAGCCCTCAGATATCCTCCTGCTGTTTCCCAGGAGGACCCGGGAGAGGCGCTTGGTGAGACAGCAGCTGATTCCAGCACCGTGTCCCACAGGGGAAGTGTCCTGAAGCTCTGGCCAATTTAACAGAGGAGGACGCCTGTCAACTTGACTGTCCTGCAGGTAGGAGAAGAGACTGTGCATTCCCTGGCATGGAGAGGCCATCTTGGGTTAGCTCCTCCCATTCTGCATGCCTTCAGGCTGCTCCCCTATCCCAGATGACGGCTCACCCCTTTCTGTGCTCAGATCCTGGGCTACTTGGGGCCTCAACTGCAGAGATGCCCATGCAAGATGCCTTGGTGGCGCAGGAGAAACGGAGCCTGGGTTCAGGGTCAGATGTTAATGAAAGACTCCCGATGGGTGTCTTCCCATCCCAAGGATCACCGAGACCAATTCGGATGCAAACAGCAAGAGGCTTTTATTTTGATACACGGGTACCCGGGGCGACAAAGTCTCTCGGAGGACTTTGCGCGCCCCCCTGAGGGGAAAGCTGGGCTTTTTATAGGGTCTCAGAGCAAAAGCGCAGGTACAGAAGCGAGAAGCATAGTTACAGGGAGCTGATTGGTACATTTACATGAAACTGCAATTTGAGTCAGAGTTTGGCAGGGACACCATAATATCAGGAACTGGGTGGTCGGAAAGGTCATGATGACTCTCAATCTTGGGACCGCCACCTGTTGTTTGTCTTAGGGCTCCTATCTCAGCTGGAACAGTCTCAATATTTGTCTTAGGGCCCCTATCTCAGCTGGAACAGTCTCACAAACTTCTCATATGTGGTCAGCACAAATTGATTTTTGGCTCAACTGGGGCAGCCTGACCGCAGATATCCAGCAGCTGGGTCTCTTCAGCAAGTTCCCTCCCTAGGCCACAGAGTTTCTCAAAACAGTGGTAGCCTTCAGAGTTTCTCAAAACAGTGCTGTACAAAATGACATTAACTATTAGCTGCTTCTAACTTGGGGTGAGGCGGGGGTCTTTCAGTTAAGCCCCAAGAAGATGCTGAGCTCCTGGATCCCATGACTGTGGGATCCCCAGTCTTGCCAGAAGCTAGACCAGTGCAACCTCCTGCTTTAGCATCAGAGGACGCACAGGCCCTTGTGGACCTGACGGATGAGCTACTGTTTCTCTCCACTGTGGTGCACTTGGGGGCACCCGATCCCCTGTCCTCGCTGCCCGAGGTAGACATATAGTTGGTACAATTGCCGGCTGAGATGCACCCAGCGCCTGCTCCCCTTAGAGAAAAGAATCCCTTTATTTTGTATATTTTTAAATTGCTCTTTTTCACTGTTGCATTATTGTTGTTGGTTTCATATTATTATTAAAAAGGTGTTGCTTACTCAACTTAAGTAATGTATTCGGAGATGGGGCCTCCCCATCTGCCCACAGTGGGTGGAGCCATTCCTGGACTGTGTTCCTGACTGAGCTAAGAGGTATGGAGCCTGTTTTTGTTGAGAGTTTCCTGCGAGTTGAGCATGTGCATCCATCTATAGGAGATGCTGCCAGGTGTGTAGTTGGTGTCCAGGGATAGATTGAGTCCCTGAGAGAAAGCCCAACAGGGCCAGCACTTGACAGCGGACTTTTGGGCCACAGATGAGCCTAGGCTAGGCTCTGAGGTCAAGCACAAGGAATGGTACCAGGATCCAGCTCTGTGGACACCTGGGGTGGGACCTATAATTTGAGATATAGAGTACATTTGTGGGGGATCATTTAAATACATGATATTTCAACATAGCACGCCTCTTTTAGAACTCAATCTTTGGAGCTGGGCATGGTGGCACACACCTGTAATCCCAGCACTCATGGAGGAAGAGGCCTGAATTTGAGTCCAGCCAGGTCTACAAAGTGAGTCTAGGACAGCCAAGCTTACACAAAAAAAATTTTGTCTAAACAAACAAACAAATATAGAAACAAATGAACAAAATTTGTCTAAACAAACAAACAAATATAGAAACAAATGAACAAACCCAAAAGAGAAGTCACTCTGTGGACCAAGCTGACCACAATCTCAGAAAGATTAGCTTGCCATGGACTCCCAGGTCTAGGATGACAGGGATGCACCTCTGAGCCAAGCTAAGATATTTTTTAATGACTTATTTTTGAATCAAGGAATGAAAGGATAAAATAAGATGTACAAAGGTAACTTTTTTTAATGAACAGTAATAATTCTTCAAATTCTACATTTATTTACAATTGCAAAATCATTTCTGATGTTGTCAGTAAGTGGGTTTTCTCCTTTGCTTTAATTTCATCCATTGAAAAATGAGTATGTATGTGCCAGTGAGAGGACAACTTATTGCTGTTTACTATCTGTTTACATCCCATATATGAGTTTTTTTTTTTTTTTTACATGAAACCCAAAGAGTGTTTTGGCCAGTGAAAAAACTGGCACTTATTTAGGTTTAAAAATTATTTATGTATGTACTGGTGTGTGAATGTGTATATACAAAGGCCCAAGTATAGAAATATTAGAAAAATTCTATAGGAGTAATATGGGCTACCCAGAAATTGAGCTCAAATCATCAGGCCTAGAAACAACCAACTATGCCCACTGAGACAATTCTCTGATATTCTCTTGTAGATCTGAGACAGTGTTATGAACAAGTCTTTACTCCTAAGAATGAACTAACAGATTCCAAAAAAAAAAAAATGACAGCATTATATCATTTTAATTTGGAAATAGCATTTATTACTAAAATTATTTGATGTTCTTCCATCCTTATATAACACTAAGTTTATAATCTCGATAGGAGACAATATTTTACTGATGTAATATTTCATTTAAGTTTGAGTATCAATGAACTCAGTGGGGAATGTCTGTGGTAAGCAAAACTGTCAACATGACTTTGAACATCATATAACAATGACCAAAATAAACCCCACAAAGCTGTCACCAAGTCTTCACACATCTGTCATGGCCTAAGAACCCATAGTAACATTACACACACACAACATGCTTTTTGAAATAAATATCATTGCTGTTACATTATTTAGCACCCCTAGATAATTCTCTCAGAAGGCAGTACTTCAACATTATGTGTCATGTAGTAAATAATGGAACCATGAAGAATGGAACATTAAACAGGTCATACATACATATAGATATACATACATATAGTCATACATACCTATGTACACACTATTAAGCATTATTTTAATTTTAAAATTAACGTTGGTAAAAATAGAACACATTGGGGGAACATCTTCCACCCGTGGACTTGTACTGAGAAGGATGACATATAATGGAGCTTTGCCTAATTACTGACATCCAAATCAGGCTTGAAAAAAAAAAAAAAAAACATCTTAAAGGTATTTGTGAAAATGAAAAACAAAAGCACCACACTTTCTCAGAGACCCTTCCTTGAAAAGCAGGATCACACCCTACCTGATATAAATAAGCAATGGATCACATAGATGATGGAGATCCCATTCTATACTTTGCAGCAGAAAAATACCTATCACCAAGTGTGATTAGATGCACTAGATCAACAGCAGCCACAGAAAGAATATCAGAATGACCTAATAAACTTCTGTGATTGGATTTGATACATATACAGCAAACTTCAAAAGCTACTCCATTGGTTCAAAATATAGAACACAACCACAATTGGTGACCTCCTCCACTACAATATACGTGAACATCGTAAATAATTTACTTCATCCAAGGCCATATTTCTTTTCATGATTAGATTCTTAGGGTGTACAGATATTAGCACGTTTATCCTATATTATATTTCTAATACCCACTTATGAGTGAGTATATACCCTGTGTGTCTTTCTGCTTCTAGGATACCTCACTCAGGATGATCTTTTCTAGATCCCACTATTTGCCTGCCAATTTCATGATTTCCTTATTTTTAAATGCTGAGTAGTATTCCCTTGTGTAAATGTACCAAAATTTCTATATCCACTCCTCAACTGACTGGCACCTGGGTGTTTCCAGCTTCTGCCTATTACAAATAAAGCAGCTACAAACATGGTCAAGCAAATGTCCTTGTTGTACACTTGATCAAATTTTGGATATATGCCTAGGAGTTATATAGCTGGATCTTGAGGTAACACTCTTCCTAATTTTCTGAGAAATTACCACATTGATTTCCAAAGTGGTTGTACAAGTCTACATTACCACCAGAAGTGGAGGAGTGTTCCCCTTTCCACACATCTTCTCCAGCATGTATTGTCACTTAGTTTTTGATCTTATCCATTCTGATAAGTGTAATGTGATATCCCAGTGTCATTTGGATTTGCATTTCCCTGATGACTAAGGAAGACTTTTGAGGGGACAGGAGTTCCACAAGGAGAGCAACAGATGAAAAAATACTGGACACAGGGGTATTTTTTGAGACTGATACTCCAACCAAAGACAATGCATCAAAATAACCTAGAACTTCTTCAACTCCTGCCCAGATATATTCCATGGCAGCTCAGTGTCCAAGTGAGTCCCCTAGTAGTGGGAACAGGAACTGTCTCTGATATGAACTCAGTGTCTGGCTCTTTGGTCATCTCCCCTTGATGGGGGAGCAGACCACAGAGGAGGACAATGCAGACATTTCTGATGAGATCTGATAGGCTAAGGTCAGATGAAAGTGGAGGAGGACCTTCCTATCAGTG
>JAEOAE010003717.1:0-12094 GCA_036365155.1 Meriones psammophilus | reverse complement strand
GTCTATTTTCACTTCAAGTATACTTTTGTTTGGTTTGTGGAAATTAAGTGGACATGTTTTTGCCATTTTATTTATGGTTCCTCTATTTTATCCTATTAGCCCAGCAGTCTGTTTATAATGCCAGGATGTCCACAAGCTGAGCGGAACTGGCACGGAGCCTCAGTGGATGTGGTGTTCTGGAGAGCTAGTCCCATCTCCCACCAGTGATAGTGCTGAGGGGAGTGGACCTGCTCTTCACCCAGACAGCACAGTGGAGTTGACCCTGGTGGTAGAGGATTTGTGAGCTGCCCCAAGATTGAGAGTCTGGGAGTGCTAAACTCACAACTCGTCTTCCATGGGTGACAGGGCCACAGAGGTGAGGCATGCCATCTTGCCACCTGGAGCAATCAGAAGAGTTAGCCGTGTAGTTATCATAGAGGGAGAGCTGGCCCTGTCCCTTGCCATCTGCACCACTCAAGAGAGCAGGCCATGAACCTCACCTGAGCTGCACAAGTGACCTCTCCCTGGTGAAAGTGTTATGGGTGTTCCGGCCCCAAGGGAGAGTTGGCCCATCCCCCCCTCTGCTATGAGGTAGCCTGAGTGAGGAGAGGAAGATGTCCACCATCTTCTCAGATCTTGTCACCTGAGGCAGTTGGGAGAGCTGACCCAAAGAGCAGGAAAGTAGGTGAGCTGGCCCTTTACCTCACTGGCTGCACCATGTTAGAGAATGGAGCCTGTGCATTTCCTGGACAGCACTGTGGATTTGGCTTTGATGGTGAGGTACAGTGAGCCAGGCCATTTGGAATTAGAGGGGGAGAGCTATTCCACCTACTTACAGATTGCAGCAAACTGGAAAGCCAGCCATTGAGCAGATAATATACATGTCCCAATCTATCTCCTTCCAAGCTTATCAGTTCCTTGGGACTGTTATTTACCATGTATCTTGCATGAAGAGGGACTACTCAAGACTTTGTCCAGGTTCTCAAGGTTAAAACCACCTTACACTATGCTCATTCAGAGCCCAGGCACCTGCTCTCCATGCAAGCAGTGGAGATGAGGGCTGACTGAGAATCCAAACATGTAGTTGGGGATAAGTGTCACTTAATGTGGTAGTTGGCCCCTGAGTGCCTCTAGTGTCATGACTAATTCTACATTCTTCTTTGTGATTTTCAGTTAGGCATATCAGCTTCAGGGGAGGTCATGGCTAATCCTAGATAAGAGACCTCCAAAAATGTGACTGGAATGTTGGAAAATTGTAGGGAATTACCAAGTTTATGTTCTGCCGCAAGGGAAAAAATAAACTGAATGATTGGGAAATATACAAGACCAAGTAATGGAGAGAGGTATTCATAATGGAGGAAGACAGGAAATCTGTGAAAAAAATGCTCGATGTTGGCCCGGTAATTTATTGGGATCCAGGTTCCTCCCCTTCCCCCTATTAGTTGTGTGTTAAAATGTACTCTTGTGCCTTATAGCTATTTGTCTCAAAAAATATTCTAGCAACAAGAAGAAACCATCTCAGGAGGCCTGTTTTTGTTTTCCTTACCTACCCTTGTTCCTATAAAACTCTTTCAATTGCTTCCCTGGAAGAAAAAGTTTCACTCCCCAGTGCCTCTCATGGAAATGCTTATGCCCATTAGAGGGCAGTGATGGGCTGCTCTTGAGAAGACAAAGCTGCTGCAAGACCAAGTCATTCAGAAATCATGACTTCCTGTCCCACACTTGCACAGGTAGTGATGCCATTGAGGACTGTAACCCAAGAGCTATGTTGGGAACCTTCCTGCTCCTAGGTCCCATTGGCCACAAAAGAAGTAAACTCACAGTTCTGCTTATACTTTGTCCTTCATCTCAATAGAGTCATTGTCCAGGAAAATATTTCTAGTAAAAAAATAATTTCATAACTTCTTGGACAATACCTACATAGCATAGAAAAATCACTCAAAATGTATTTTCAATTATAATAACCTAGTCTCATAAAATAAAATTGAATATCTTCTCCATTGTTTCATTGTTCCAATATATATATTTATATGTATATTTATAATATTGCTTCTATCTTATACCATAAATATAGTATATATGTGTTATGTATATATATGTGTGTGTGTGTGTGTGTGTGTGTGTGTGTGTGTGTGTGTGTGCAATCAAATGAGTCTGGATATCTGAGAAGGCCAAAATAAGACATCCAATCCCCTAGAGGAGATTTTGATCTTTCTGACATGGGTGCTGAAAACCAAACTCACATACTGCAGGAACAGGAAGTAATCTTATCTGCTGAAATAAACTCTTAACTACAATCTTCTAATAAATTCTTACCTAGAAATGGCCACAATTATAACCAAAGGACATTTCAAATAAAAGTAGATATTTCTTCTCAAACCAAGCACTGATTCTCTTTGTAAAAGTAACCTGGGTTATGCACTCCTTTAGTTGACATTGAAAATTATACTAAGGTGCAATTTATGTTCCACTCAGACTCCAGATAGTGGCCATGTGAGTTTCAAATGGTCTCACTGTTGGCAGTTAGGACCCTAGCAGTCACATACCAGGTAAACAAGACATGGTTGCATTGGGTGCTCATGGCCAAACTCCCCACTCCTCTCCTGTTTTCCCTTCATTTTCAGGTTTTCTGTCCTGCCCCTTGCCGAAGCCCACATCTTCTTCATAATCAGTCTCTCCATTTGTCAATCAGACACAGTCTGAAATAAAAGGAGGGGCTTGAACATCACCAGAAGAGGGTATTTGCATACAGCCAGCATGCACCTGGAATCCCAGAAACAAATAAGAAGGGGTGTTGAGGTATATCTTGTGCACTGGACTCAGGAAGCCGAATCTGAGTGTTTTCACCATGACTCTGGCTCCACTGCTCCTTGTCCTCCTTTATTACTTAGCAGGTGAGTTGACTGAAGGAGTTCTGGGAGAGTAACTGCCTCTTGCTTGGGATGTTTGGTTCATAGGCTTGTCTGTGAATGGGGTTGCCTTGTTCTTACTGACTTTTATTATTTTCTTCATACAGGGTCATGGGGCCAGTTTAGTCTGACTCAGCCAAACTCTGTGTCAGGGTCTCCAGGAAGCACAGTCAGCCTCTCCTGCAAGCGCAGCAGTGGTAACATTGGAGACTACTATGTGCACTGGTACCAGCAGCACGAGGGAAGATCCCCACTACTGTGATATATGAATATGATAAGAGACCATCCGGGATTCCTGATCGGTTCTCAGGCTCTATTGACAGCTCCTCCAACTCAGCCTCTCTGACTATCAGGAATCTGCAGGCTGAGGATGAGGCTGACTACTTCTGTTTGTCCCATGATAGCAGCTATAGTCACAGTGATGCGAACCACGGAGGAAGTGAGACAAAAACTCCCCAAAGCACCAGCTGTGAAATCTTTTTTTAAAAGAACTCTTGATATTTCTTGTCTCTTTTAATAGTACTGCTCTTGGTGTTCTTAAGACATAATTTCCTTTAGATTCCACTTCAAGATTCTACTCCCCACAACATTTGGATAACTGACTTCTTTACACATTTGTGTTCAGTTAATGTTTTCAACATGGAAATTATTCAAAACAGGAATTTTAGAAGGCATTACAACTAACATTTTTAGTCAGAAGGTTCCTTACATGTGTGAGGTATTTATCATCATCTCTGACCAAGAGTCACTTGCATATTTTCATTTTTCCCTCCATTATGACATTACTGACTCTATATTGTCAAATTCATCTGTAATATTGGAAAAGCCACTGTTTCAAGATGTTGTAAGCTATTCAGAAGCCCTGGATTTGACTCTCATTTATGTCACTAAGGCATAAAGATGACAATTTATGTCCCCAAGTTGTGTCTCCAGTTGCTAAGCAAACAATAGTGCTATATTCAAGTGACTGTTTGGATGAGAGCATCATGTTCTCAGGTGGACAAAACCTGAGTTTCCCAACTCTATAGAAGACCCAACCACAGTTTATAAAGAAATGTTAGTGTCAGATCTAGATACATGTAAATGCTAAAATCTACATTCAGTGAAAGTACAAATATAATAGAAATTTCTCATCCCATGAACTATCCTTTAATTTAAAATCTGGTAAAAGTATGGTACTAGAATACTTAGGATAGACAAAGAATGACCAGTGAAAGAGCAAAAGAAAAAAACAAATTCTGTACTTTAAAGAATTATATCTATAAAATTATATAAAACATCTAAGTTCACATCAAAAGGAAAAGTAGTGATCATACTTAAGTACTTCATATTTAAGGGATAATTAAATGACAGTGAAAAAGGAAACATATTTCAAAACCCAAACTGAGTATACTTTTACTCATCCTCTGGTTTATTTTACTAATAAAATGAAAACAACTACCTAGGATAGATGGACTACTCATTCACTCATTTTTTTTCCTTCAAATATTTCAGTTTCTCACAATTTTCCATTTATGGAATTTTAAACATTTATATATTATATATTTATATTTTTCTCATTTTGGACATCTCTTCCATATCTCTCTATATATCATAAGTTTGGCATAAAATGAGCAAAGAAGTACTACATAAATTGAAGCAATAATGTAAAGAAAAGTTAAAAAACATTCATTAATTACATGAAAAATGTCTTCTGGAAAATCACCTGAACAATAATGACTTGGGTGGAAAAGGAAAATTTCCTGAACAGAACACCAACAGATGACACAGGCTCTAAATGAGCAAATAATTCTGGAAAGCATAGGACACTTCCTCCCCTGCTGGTGGAATCAAAACAAAACAATCTGACCGCTTTCTCAGACAGATTGAGAAAGAATCATGGTTTTTATCTGACATTATCAGTATATATAAAGAACTAAAAACCTTTTCAGTGGCAATATTGCTGCAGGGTTTTTGCAAAAATGGATTTGGCATTAAAAGAGAACATACCTTAAAACAAATGGTGGCAAACTCATAGCTCCACCCTTTTATCTCGGACCAGTATGGCAGCTGGCCACGTGCAACTGAACTCAGCTGGAAACCCTAAACAAACATTTTGGAATGCCAAACTACAGCTTTACGTGCTTTTGTTGCTGAACCATCATGGTGGCAGGCCATGTGCTAGCATTAAAAGGCTGCGACTGAAAACACCAAGTACATCCATTAGGTGGTGCTGATACAGTAAACACTGTGGAGCATCTATAATCCCCCCACAACCAAAAGTTCTTAATGATTAAACAAAAAGAGGCTTTAGAATTAACTGCTGCCTCCTTGTCCGATAAAGATGGCCCTGGCCACATGGAAACCTCTGATATACCCCAAGGTCCCCCATTTTTTCCAAAGCCAATGATGGCTGTGCCCAGTTACCAGCCATGGAAAAGCCTCTGATGAAAGCCAAGATAATGCGACCCAAATTTAAATAAATTTTAATTTTAATTTTATTGAAGAGGCTTTTCTTTTGGGTTTTTCCTTCTCCTCTTACCTTTCTCTCCCAGGGCGTTCTTTTTACAACTTTATACCTCTCACAAACCCATTTAACATCCACAGAAGGGCCTTTTTCAAGAGAGACGCGTCTCTAACAAAAATATCCATTGGGGCCCCCAATCTTTTGTCACGTTCTGTTTCTGACATGCCGTCTTGTATCTCCTCTAACACTCCCTTAATGCCTACTCTTAGCCTTTTGTTAATCTCTTCCCTTCCAGATGCCATCCTCAAGCTTGTGAAGAAATAAAACCAAAAGAAAGAGAATGGAATTTAGGGCAACAATCACAACAGGGAAGGCAATAAGGGCTTCTGCTAGCTGAAATGAAAAATGAGATAAATCAAGATCGAACATGCCTCTCAGGACTAACCTGGCGATGTTGCAGTTCTGAATCCTCCCAGAACGGGCTCTCCTCGATACCCAGGGCAGTTCAGGCTCCCTGCTTTCTGGGTGGTTCGATCCCGGGTTTCGGCACCAGATGTTGAAAGCTCTGATCATCTCGCCAGCCAGAACGCTGCGGACAAACGGATCCTTCTGCAACAGGCTTTAATACAGTCAAGCGATGAAAGAGGAGAGCGCCAGAAAGGACTGGCCCCAGATGCTCTGGGCAGCAGTGGACTTGGGGTTTTTCATGGGCATGCCAACCATGCAGGCGCAATCGGGAGATGGACACTGCGGTGTCCTGCAGGCCGTGGCTACTCTTAGGGATGAAAAATTAAAAAAAAGATGGAGGAGAGATGCCCTGAGTGGAGGTGGAACACCAGAAGAGACATTTGTCATACCCTGATTGGCTGCTGACTCTTTACCTCTCTGGGATATAAATGAGCTCTCACAGGGCATTGGCAGTAGAACCATGGTGTGAATAGTACTTAAGATCCATTTTGCAACCATGCTGGAGGTTCTTTACAGTTTTGAGGGTGGATGTCAGCGCCACAACCACTCTGCAAATCAATCTGGCACTTTCCACAACTATGAATAGTGCTTACTCAAGATCCAGCTATACCACTCCTAGACATATATCCAATATTTGCTCAGGTTCACAACAAGGACATTTGCTCAACCATGTTTGTAGAAGCTTTATTTGTAATAGCCAGAAGCTGGAAACAACACAGATGCTCCTGAACTGAGGAATGGATACAGAAATTGTGGTACATCTACACAATGGAATATTACTCGGCAATAAAAACAAACAAACAAACAAACAAAAACAAACAAACAAGGAAATCATGAAATTTAGAGGTAAATGGTGGGAACTGGAAAAGGTCATCCTGAGTGAGCTATCCCAGAATCAGAAAGACATACACAGTATATACTCACTCATATAGACATATAATATAGGGTAAACCTACTAAAGTCTGTACACCTAAAGAAACTAATCAAGAGGGAGGTCTCTGGATAAAATGCTCAATCCCTATCCAGAAGGACAAATAGGATGCACATCAGAAGAAGGAGAAAAGAGGGAATAAGTCAGGAGACTACAAAGAGGGCGTCTGAATGGCTCTGCCTTGCAGACTATCAAAGTAGATGCTGAGTTTTATGGCCAATCTTTGGGCAGAGTGTAGAGAATCTTATGAAGAAGTGGGAAATAGTAAGACCTGGAGAGGACAGGAACTCCACAAGGAGAGCAACAAAATATAAAAATCTGATGCACAGGGGTCTTTTCTGAGATTGATACTGCAACCAAGTACCATCCATGGAGATAACCTAGAACCCATGCACAGAAGTAGCCCATGGCAGATCAGTGTACAAGTGGGTTCCATACTAATGGGAACAAGAACCACCTCTGACATGAACTGATTGGCTTGCTCTTTGATCAACTCCCCCTGATGGGAGAGCAGCATTACCAGGCCACAGAGGAAGACAATGCAGCCACTTCTGATGAGACCTAATACACTAGGATCAGAAGGAAAGAAATGAAGACCTCCCCTATTAGTGGACTTTGGAAGGGGCATACGAGGAGAAGGAGGAAGAAGGGAGGGATTGGGAAGAGAGGAGGGAGGGCGCTACAGGGGGGATACAAAGTGAATAAAGTGGAATTAATTTAAAAAAAGAGAAAAAATCCATTTTGATGATTAAAGAAAAAGAAGGAAAAAAGCTCACAAACATTATGGGGACATTTCAAAAAAATAGAAATGTAAAAATATACATGTAATGTTTTGCTACTTTGTTCCATGTTGGACAACCAGATTGCTGACAATTTGTTTGCATTATTAAGGATCAGAATGCAGATGACACGCATGCACTGCTGGAGAGTCTGGGTAATAAACCAGATGGCTTGTAAACCAGCTCTCCTGTTATGTGGGCAACTCTGAGAAGGTGTTGTGGTTCAGTAGAATTGAGAGTAGACCTGGGGAGAAGAAAAAAGGAGTAGGGAAGGAAGGGAAAAGTGTAGAGGGAAGAAAAGACTTTAAATTAAAAATTGAAGAGGTAGAGGAGGACTTAACTAAGATTGTGGAAGGTGCCCAGATACAAAGGACATTAGAAACTATACAATGTTCCTTCCAGCAGTGGTAGAAACCATTTTAGAGACATAGCACTATAGAGATGAAGGACTTACTCTACATGGCCCACTCCTGAGAAACCTGAATGTGTGGTAAATATGTGCTATGACATTGTCTGCAGAATTCTTGTGGCATTCAGCACTGTGAAGGGCTTTATGTTCTGGAAACCTGTCTAAGGTGGGGTCACTTTCTCACCATGGATCTTAGTATAAACAGTCATTATTAGAGCTTCCCAAGAGGAGGATGAGTTTGAGGATAGATACAGGAATAAAAGTGAAGAGCTGTATAGTCCTGCCACAAGCAAAGAAAAGTGAAAGAGTCTTCTTTCTGTTTAGGGAAGATGCACACACTCTGTCTAGGCCCTAGATATAAGAAGACAAGAAGGAATAATAAGAACTGCCCCTTGAAGGGCATGGTGGCACAGACCTTTAATCCCAGCACTTGAAGGCAGAGGCAGGCAGATTTCTGAGTTGAAGAGGAGCCTGGTCTACATAGAGAGTTCCAGGACAGCCAGAGCTACACAGAGTAATCTGGCAGGAAAACAAACAAACAATCAATTAGAACTGTCCATGTCCAAACACTTCCTGGTTGGGTACATAAATATGTACATAAATATGAATAAAAATGGGTATAGAAGAAACCAGACTTTCAAAATGTGCCTCTTTGGGAGGTGGCATCAACCTAAATAACAGAAGAAAAGACTAAATAACACCCTGTCAGGCTCTACATACCTGCTCATCCCAATGAAATGCTTGTGAGTGAAAAGCAGCTTGCTTTTTTATTTGATAAGAAACAAATTCAAGAAACTCCTATACAGTCACAGTAGGCATCTTGAATCAAAGCTGTGGAGTTTCACAATAGATTTTATACTTTCAATACCAAATGTATTTTATGTACTTAGCCACCATCCAGACCAAAATTTTATGACCGAATTAGACTAGAAAACTTTTAGCCTTTTGTCCTGTTTAATACCTCATGCCAATACCTGCATTCAGTCTTCCCACTACTCCTCACATTCAGCCTTTCTTGTTTTCTTTTCTTCATGTTACACTCTACCCACACATATGATTGTTTATGTAAATTCAGATTCTGCTGGTTAGATTTTGTATATGAGAGAAAAAACATGAGGGTCTGAATTGGCCTGTTATTGTACATTCTAACTCCAAACATTTTCTTGCAAGTTTTTAAACTTCATTTTAATTTTAATCTAAAGAGTATTGGGGGTAACTTAAAATACTTTTCATTAAAACATGCTTGTAAAACATTTTTGAGCTAAAAACTATTTGTAAATGGGTGTTTTTATGTATGTGTGTTCTTTCCAGAATTTCACAGTCCATTCATATATTGGACCATGTTGATTCTAATGAAGCTGTAATAAACATGGGATGCAAATACCTTTAAGGTAGGGTGTGGAGTTCTCTGAGTATTTGCCCAGGAGAGAAAGATCTGGGTAACATTGTAGTTCTATTTCTATTATTATTATTATTATTTGCTAATTCTCTAGACTGATTTCTACATGGTCTGAATTCACTTATGTACTCTAAAGTGAGTAAGTGTTCCCTTCCTCCACATTCCCTTGAACATTCACTGTCAGACATGTTTATGGCAGCCATTTTGACTGGGGGAGGTGGTATCTCAAAGCAGTTTTACATTGAATTTCTGCAATGACTAGGGATACTGAACATTTTAAGAAATAGTTACTTTTGATCTGTGTTTCTGTTTCTCAATGTGTCTATTTGTTTACTTGTTCACAGGTGGTTTGATTTCCCTGCTATTTGATTTCTTCAAGTCATTGTAAACCCTTGAGTATTAGCTCTTGCTAAATTACAGTTCATAGGGATTGTTCTCCCAGTCTGTGGGTTGTTTACTTTGCTGAATATTTCTCTTGTTTCAGAAATAACTTTTTATTTTTATGTATCCATCTGGTGGTGATTGGTATTAGTTAATGTACTGTTTTGATGATCTATATAAAATTTTTATGCCCACTCCATTATTTTCAGGGACATTTCCTGGGCTTTCTTTGCAATGTTTCTGTGTTTTAGAGTTTAAATTTAAGTCTTTGATCTATTTTATATTGATTTACTCACAAGGTAAAAAAAATGAATCAAATTTCATCTTTTTTGAGTACATATCCAGTTTTGCCAGTATCATTTGTTGAAATGTCTATTTTCACTTCAAGTATATTTTTGTTTTGTTTGTGAAAATTAAGTGGACATGTTTTTGCCATTTTATTTATGGTACTTCTATTTTATCCTATTAACGCAGCAGTCAGTTTGTAATACCAAGATGCCCACAAGCTGTGCATAACTGGCCCTGAGCCTCAGTGGACATGGTGTTCTGGAGAGATGTTCATATCTCTTACCAGTAATAGTGCTCAGGAGAGTGGACCTGCTCTTCACCCAGACAGCACAGTAGGGCTGAACCTGGTGGTTGAGGGTTTTTGAGCTGCCCCAAGATTGTGAGTCTAGGAGAGCTAAACTCACAACTCATCTTCCATGGGGTGACATGGACACAGAGGTGAGGTCTGCCATCTTGCCACATGCAGCAGTCAGGAGAGTTGTCCCTGTGGTGATCATAGTGGGAGAGCTGGCCCTGTTCCTTGCCATATGCAACACTCAAGAGAGCAGCCCATAAACCCCACCTGAGCAGCACAAGTGAACTGGCCCTGGTGACAGCATTGTGGGTGGTCTGGCCCCAAGGGAGAGTTGGCCCATCCCCCTCTGCTATGAGGTAGCCTGAGGAGGGCAAGATGCCCTCCATCTTCTCAGATCTTGTCACCTGAGGCAGTTGGGAGAGCTGACCCAAAGGGCATGAAAGTAGATGAGCTGGCCCTGTACCTCACTGGCTGCAGCATGTTACAGAGTGGAGCCTGTGCTTTTCCTGGACAGCACTGTGGATTTGGCTTTGATGCTGAGGTACAGTGAGCCAGGCCATTTGGAGTTAGAGGAGGAGAGCTGGTCCACCTGCTTACAGATTGCAGCAAATTGCAGAGCCATCCATTGAGTAAAAAATATACATGTCCCAATATTTCTCCTTCCAAGTTTATCAGCTCCTTGGGAGTGCTATTTATCATGTATCTTCACTGAAGAGTGGCTACTCAAGACTTTGTCCAGGATCTCAAGGTTAAAACCACCTTACACTTCACTCATTCAGAGCCCAGGCACATGCTCTTCCATACAACCAGTGGAGGTGAGGGCTGACTGAGAATCCAAACATGTAGTTGGGGAGAAGTGTCACTTAATGTGGTAGTTGGCCCCTGAGTGCCTCTAGTGTCATGACTAATTCTATGTTCTTCTTTGTGATTTTCAGTTAGGCATATCAGCTTCAGGGGAGGTCATGGCTAATCTTAGATAAAAGACCCCCAAAAATGTGACTGGAATGTTGGAAAATTGTAGGGAATTGCCATGTTTATTTTCTGTGGCTAGGGAAAAAAAACCTGAATGATTAGGAAATATAAAAGACTAACTAATGGAGAGAGGTATTCACAATGAAGGAAGACAGGAAGTCTGTTAAAAAAAAATGCTAGATGTTGACCCAGTAATTTATTGGGATCCAGGTTCCTCTTCTTCTCCCTATTAGTTGTGTGTTAAAATGTACTCTTGTGCCTTATAGCTATTTGTCTCAAAACAAACAAACAAACAAACAAAAAAAAACTAGCAACAAGAAGAGACCATCTTAGGAGGCCTGTTTTTGTTTTCCTCCCCTACCCCTGTTCCTTTAAAACTCTTTCAATTGCTTCCCTGGAAGAAAAAGTTTCACTCCCCAGAACTTCTCATGGAAATGCTTATGCCCACTAGAGGGAAGTGATGGGCTGCTCTTGAGAAGACAAAGGTGCTGCAAGAACACTTCATTCAGAAATCACTACTTCCTGTCCCACAATTGCACAGGTAGTGATGCCATTGAGGACTATTACCTAAGAGTTATGTTGGGAACCTTCCTGCTCCTAGGTCCCATTGACCACATGAGAAGTAAACTCATAGTTCTGCTTATACTTTGTCCTTCGTCTCAATAGAGTCATTGTCCATGAAAATATTTCTAGTAACAAAATGATTTCCTAACTTCTTCGACAAAACCTACGTAGCATGGAAAAATCACTCAGAATGAATTTTCAATTATAATAACCTAGTCTCAGAATATACAATTGAATATCTTCTCCATTGCATCATTCTTCCACCATATATATA
>JAEOAE010003292.1:0-14442 GCA_036365155.1 Meriones psammophilus | reverse complement strand
CATGTTGTATGCATCTATACGTCCTGTATATCGTCCAGCACGATAGATAAAGGAGAGAAGAGGGCATCGTCTGATTCTCGACGCGTCCCTGTTGCCGCTGCCTCCTTCCCCTGCTGCTGCTGCTGCCTCCTTCTCTGCTGCTGCCTCCTTCTCTTGTTGCCGCTCTCCTTCCGCTGTTGCTGCTGCCTCCTTCTCCCCTGATGCTGCTTCTGCAGCAGCTACGCTCATGACTGCTGCTGCTCGAGTCGGAGACGTCAGCTGCCGCTGTTGCCGCTGCTGCTGCCCCTCCAAGCAAGCCGCTAAGTACAGCCTCTGTGTGCATGAAGGTCGCTTCTTTGATTCTTCTAGACGACTTCTCCTCGTTGTAGCGAAGCTCGTTCTCGCATGTGGACTTCTTTTCGCTCTGCTTCTTCGTGTGGAGGCTCTTTGCTGCGTATTCTGTTGCCGTCTGCTGTCTCTATGGTCTCCCACACTACTATGTCATGTTTGCTGCAGCAGCAGGGGTGATGATAACGCCTCTTGGCGTCGAAGAAGACGGCCCAGGAGCAGCGTTGTCAGTGCTTTCAGGTGCTCCTCTCGGGCTGCAGACGCTGAAGAAGCAGCACACTTTGACGTCCGAGGCATTTCTACTGGTCAGCCTTATATACACATATGTATACGTGTATACAGTATATATATCGTGAGGTGCATGCATCAGTCGCAGCTGCTGATGAGAAGCTGTCTCTAGGGCTTTTAGAAAACCTTCTTTATTGAAGTCTGCGTTGTGTTATGGAGACAGAGACGCAGCTTTCGAGGCGCATGCAGACCTTCAGGAAGAAGGCTTTCCTTTGAACAAAGATAACGGATCGTCTTACCAACAACGTTGTTTGCTGGAACCCTCGACATTGCAAACAATAATATAGAAGAAGGCAGTCTCTTTCATTCTTCCATAGCAGCTAGCTGTTCCCGCAGTCCTCTGGGTGATAAGGTGTCTGTATAGCCGCGCGTCTCTATGGAAGCCCCACAGGACCGTCGGAGAACAGCCGCTGCGTGACTGATACAAGAAACCGCTGCTGCTGCTTTGCTGTAGAAGGGCTGCTGCTGTGGAGCGAGGTGCTGCTGCTGCTGCTCTTCTGTAGAGCGAGGTGCTGTTGGGTTTGCTGCTGTTTGATCAGACACGGGGCTCATCCGGTGCGGCGGGGTCGACGACGCCCAGGCAGTCAGTGGCAACATCACCGGCAGCTGCTGCGGTCATTCGTTGGAGGAGGAGCAGCGAGCGCGCTGGAGCAGCCTTTCACTGCAGCACAGCAGCAGCGGCAGCGCCTGCTGGCCATGCGACAGCGGCGGGAGAGCCTCCGTTCTTTTCGAGAAGCACCGAGCGACTGCACTGCTTGCTGCTCGGCTCAGTGCCCCGTCATCAGTGACTTCTGCTGCTGCTGCTGCAGCACCAGTAGGGAACTCTCTGGCTGGTGCTGCTGCAACTGCAGCGCCCCGCCTCAGCGACAGCAGCAGCAGCAGCGAGTGCACTGCCAACAACGCAGAGCTCCCGCTGCTCCAGCGTATCCGCACGTTAGACGGCTTTGAAAGCGTCATCCAGCTGCCAGTGCTCGAGAAGCAGCCGCTGGAACAACTGCTGCGGGAAGCGACAGGGGGCGCTACCGACAGCAGCAGCAGCAGCAGCGCTCTGGCCCTCCTCTCTCCGTGGCATGCCAGGTGCGTGATGCAGAGCTGCCGCAGCTCCTTTCCAGCACCGTGAAAAAGACGTGTCGCGTTGACATGTCGGAGAAGTGCCTTGTTCTCTTACTGCTGTTGCTGCTGTTATCCTTCCGACTCCTTAGAGAATACCCTTTGCTGCTCTCCTGCTGTGGGGCACCCTCTGTGGGGTGATGCTGCTGTCGTGTATATGCCTGCCTCCCCACCTCTATAAATAGTACACACTTTTCTCTCTGGGTGTCCTTGCGTATCATCTCCTGTGGGTACAAAGAGACAGTTCTGCCTAAATAAGCATAAAAACATACATATGTCGATATACGAGTAGAACAAGTCCTCTTTATATAGAAGTGTCTGTCTTTCTCTCTGGATGTGTCTCTCTCGGTATGATGGTGCGTGTGGAGTGATGTGGCTGGCCTCTTTGTATCCGTCCTTCGATGAAAAGGCCGAGACAACGCCGCAGGGAGAAGGAGGTTGTTGCTGCTGCTGCTATCATCATAGCAGTCTGTCGCAACAGGCAGCTTGCTGGGCATGCGTGGCGTCTGTGTTGCGGCTGCAGGCCGCTTTGATTTGAAGCGCATGCGTCAGCATTATACGGAGAGATGCCTGCTGCGGCAGCGGAGCGCTGCTTGCAGAGGGGAAGAGTGTTGCTAGTTGACGTCCTGAATCCAGATGGAACGTCTCTTACGCAGGTGAGGGTCATTCAGTTTGTGTTCTCTTCTTCAGCGTATACTTCCATGCATGCTGCTGCTCTGCGTTGTTCAACTGTGGCAGTGCTGCTGCTGTTTTTTTGCGTACTCCTGCTGCTGCTGGGGATGTGGGGTGTTGCTGCGTCCGGACTGCCGCTGCTTCTTCGCCGCCCTCGCAGCTGCTCCTCCTAGCTCTGCTGCTATGCGCGCAGCTTCGACCTTTGCTCACACTGTCATTATCTCATTGCTCATTATCCAGGTGTGGACTTCCTTGCCGCTGTGCAGCCAACCAGCTGCTGCGGCGAACCGGCTGCTGCAGGATGTCCACTGGCAGTCTCGATGCTGCTGCTGCTGCTGCTTTCGCCTCCTGCAGTGACCTTTCAGCCCATCTCACCCCCACAGGCAACAATCTCTTCTGCAGCAGGTTTCATCAAGCACAAAACTGCAGAGGGCTGCTTCCCCTGCTGCGGCTTCTGCTGCTGTCCCTGCTGCTGTCGCTGCTGCGTCTTCTGCCTGTCAGTTGCTGCTGCTGCCTCCGAATTGCTGCTGTCTGTGGTTTGCTGCAACAATTTGGTCCTACGTGTTCGAAGTGTGGGGTGCTGGTTTGGTGCTGCTGAGGGTGTCAGCTGTTTGCTCTTGCTGCCGGTGTTGTGTTGTTGCAGAGCGAGCAGGTGTACGCGGAGTGGCCAGCAACGCGGCAGGAGTTTGCATGCGCATTGCCTGCGACGTCTCTGGCGGCAGCAGCATGCAGGCAGCTGCTGAGGACTGCAGCAGGGGAAGGGGTCAGAGGCGCTGAAGACAGCTCTGCGTTGCTGCTGGATTTGTTTTTCGCGGGGCATGTGGAGACAGCAGCATGCGGCAGCTAAGGGAGACGAGACGGCTTCGACGGAAGACGGAGACGACAGCAGCGTTGAGGACGTCTCCCCCAGCAGGAGATGACATGAAGCTGCTGCAGGAAGAGGGTGCTGCCGCTGCCAGCAGCAGCAGTTGACAGCAAGGTGGTGGAGGAGGAGGAGGAGGAGCAGCAGAAGGCGAAGGAGCCCTGGGAGAAAGTGCTAGCTTTTGTGCGCTTCGACGACGAGTTGCTGCAGCAGCAGATGCACCATGGCATTGCGTGCAGCAGCAGAAGTCGAGGCCGGGCACGCTTAGACATCAGCAGCCTCAGCAGGACCCAGACCTCTTCCACTGAAACGTGGCGTCTGCCTCTTCCAGCGCTGTCTCCGCATGCAGCAGAAGCACTCGTGGATGCAGAGACATTCCTTCGCGTTGCGAGATGAAGAAGGAGACGCCTCGTCCTCGGGCCGCTGCTACCCCCACATCCTTGGAGTGTGCAGCAGCAGCAGCAGGGGCGATGGCCACAGGCGACGACGCAGCAGCAGCAGCAGAACGCCATCGCTCAGCAGCAGCAGCACGCTGCGCAGCAGCAGCAGAGGCTCGGGAAAGCACAGGGAGCTGGCGGGTATCTGCTGCTGCCCCACACACCCAGCGTGCAGGGCATCCAGCTCCAGGCTTCTTCGGACGCGGCGATGGCGCGGCGAAGCAGAAGGAACAGCTGTCAGCGGTACCAGCTGTCCAACACAGAGACCTCCATGCTTTTGTCCTCGTCGTCATCAATATCAGTGGCCATCTTCTTCTTGATAAAGCCGTCTCCTTCAAACACCTGCGTCGCACCTTCAAACATCATAATTTACCTCTATGGTCAGACAACAACCGCCGCACTCTAGTTCGACTGCTCCTAAGAGTGCTGTTGCTGCCACTACTGCTGCGAATGCTGCTGCTGCTACTGCTGTCACTGCTCGGCCGCTGCTGCTGTTATTGCTGCTGCTGCTACTGCCGCTGCTACTGCTAGTGCTATTCCTGCTACTGCCCCTGCGACTACTGTCACTACTCCTATCGCTGCTGCTGTTATACTGCTGCTACTGCTGCTGATTCTATAACGCATGGGGAGTTCGAAGAACGTCTGCGCATGCACGCGGTAGGAAGCCCGCCAGGATGACCAGGAGCACTCTTGAGGTCCCCATGCAGAGCCTGGCACAATGCGCATGCACCTGGACACGTCTCTCCACCAGCCCTGCCTATCCCCACAGCAGCTGATGTGTCTTTGGGGCCTTCTTGCTAAACAGGCGCTGTGGAGGTGCATGCACACCTGTGCGGCGCTGAACCGAAGAAACTATATATATATGCGTCATACTTCCATACATAAAGAGAAAGGTCACACCATACTTCTGTATATATATACATATACATTTATATACACATGTATATATGTGTAGTGAGAGAGAGATGCTGTCATACTTGTCTGAATATAGAAAAAGAAGTCATGCCATACCTTCTATATATATATATATATATATATGTATGTATGTAGAAACATATATGTGTATGTAGATGGGTGGTCAGAGAGAGAGGGGAGATGAATAGATAGATATCATGCCACACTTCTGTGTGTGTAGCTGACGTCATATATACATATGTATATATGTAGGAGATAGAGAGATAGCGTGTATTCACGTGTACGTGGAGATGACACTCCCTTTCTTGTCTATGATGTCATTTTCATACGCGAGGAGATATGTTAAGGGCATTGCTGCCTTTCGGTTGAGGTGTCTCTGCGCAGGTCGAGCCCTGGTAATAGATAGGTGGAGAAAGAAAAGTGCATGTGTGCGGAAGTGTGGCGGCGGTCCCAGGGCGTCTCTCAGTTTGTGTCTCCCCCTGCATGCAAGAGAGAAGTCGCAATACATCGAAATGCTCAGATGGATAGGGGGATGTAGATAGATGGATAAGAAGATATACATAGATACAGATACGTATGCAGGCGTAGAGAACGAGGGCTGTTATTTCTTTCAAGTCCACTTGTGCATATGAGTGTTGGGACTGTGCATGCATTAGATCCATCTCCGCGGAAAGGGAGAAAGAGAGAGCTTTGTGAGCAACGCCTGCTGCTCATCTTCTTCTGCTTGCTTTGCGTGCTGTGTTCCACAGGCATTTCGTTCTGCAGAGCTGCGAGCTCCAGGAGTGTCTCTGCGAAGAGAATATGAATGCTTTTTGTCTGTTGAGGCAGCTGCGGCAGCTGGGCTGCGTGCGCACCAGCAGCAGAAAGGCATGGTGCAGAAGAACGCTTCGTTCGATGATCGTCATGTCAGCGGAGGTAACCTCGCTGCTGTTGCGGCAGGAGGCTTTGCTTTCATGCTGTTCTCCCCGATGTCATCTCTTGAAGAGTTTCTTCAGAGCCGCTGCTGCTGCCTCCTCTGCTGCCGTATGCCCTCGTACATGCGTGGCTATCGCCTGCTGCCACTCCTGTCGGTGATGACTCCATCTCTCTTTCCTTCTCCTGCTGCGCAGCTGTCTCATCTTCCAGCTGCTTCTGCAGGCCTTGGTGCTGCATGCAGAGACGACGAGGTGACCATGGAAGAAACCCGCTGCATGCAGCAGTGTTATGACTTGAAGCAGAGCAGCACATTGGAGCATGCGCGGTCGCTCTATCCATCGTTATTCTGCTGCTCCCTCCTGCGGCTTCAGGGTTTGCTGCGGCGTCTCAGGCACCACCCAGCCCCTCGCGGGGAGGAGGAGGAGGAGGAGGAGGGAGGAGGAGGAGTAGAAGCAGCGGCAGCAGGGGCAGGAGCAGCAGCTCTCTGCACCCTCAGAAGCAGCAACTCGCTGCTGCAGGCCTGCAGCAAGACCTCATGCAGCGGAGGCTCTACGTAGACGCCGCACAAGAGGGAATATGATACTGCAGCTGCTGACGGAAGTGGCGGGCGCGATTCATGGCAACAGCAATGCTCTTCCTGCTGCCTCTCAGGGAACAGCAGCTGCAGCCAATACTACCGAGAAGAAGGTTCTCTCTGCTGTTGCTGCTGCTGCCGCAACAGCAGAACTCGACTTGCTGGCGGATTTCGATCAGCGTTGGCACTGCATTGAGTTCCGAAGCAATGCTACACGCAGCGCAGCAGAAGTCTCTCAGCCTCTGGACATGCGCAGCGACGCCCTCGCAGCAGCAGGAGACCAGCGGACATGAGGATGAACTGCAACGGCCAGGTGCTACCCTCTCCCTCTTCGGCATCTGCTCAGACAGCCAGATCTTCAATGACAGCGAAGCCCTCGGTAAGCTGCTCCTCTTTCACGCCTGCTGCTCTCCGTGTCTGTCTGTCTTTGTGGGGTGACGCAACACTGTGGGGAGACACCTGTGGGGAGACATGTGTGGGAGGGCGCGGCTGGAGACACGTGTGTGCACGAGAAGAGCCACACAGGTGGAGACACGCACATGTGGGGATACGCGGGGAGACACGAGACACGGAGACACAGCTGGAGACACGCATGTGTGGGGATACACCAGAGGAGGTCGAGACACAGGTATGGCGGGGTGGCAGACAGGAAGATGGAGAGATACGCAGGTAGACTTCGATTGATCTCCTTGGACTTTGTCTCGGTGAAGGGCTCCTTGGACTTTTGTCTCAGTGAAGGGCTCCTGCTCTGCTGCCAACGTACCACCTGTCTGCGTCTCCGCAGGTACATGCACGAGCGCCTGTGTGAAAGATGCTTGCATAGAAGGGACAGACAAAGAGGGAGGAAGCGAGACGCACAAGCAGATATGCGAGAGAGTCTTATAGGTCACAGCGTGTCTACACTGAATGCATATCCGTACAGGCGTGTCTCTGTGTATATGTTAATTTTCCACTTGTATTTCCATGAAGCTGTAAATCGCAGTGTCTCGTACCACTGTCATTTGTATCACATATATGCATATATATGGAGGTCGATAACTGTCGATAGAGATGTAGTACGTCGTCGCGTTTACCTGTGAATGCATGCGTTTCGTATGGCTGGATGTGGAAGGAGGTGGAGAAGCTGTTTAGTTTTGTTGCCCACTGGAGCAGCATGGAGCAGCAGCGCGTGTCTTTGCTGCTGCTGCTGCTGGCCCTGCTGCTGCTGGTGCTGCTGCTGCTGGTGCTGCTGCTGCTGGTGCTGCTGCTGCTGGTGCTGCTGCTGCTGGTGCTGCTGCTGGTGGTGTCTACAGCATGCAGCTTCATGGGCATCGTCTCAAGCGCATCGCCGCAGGACGAGCTGCTGCTGTGCAAGAGGAGGACGCTGCTGCCACAGCCACTGGAGACGAGACGGAGGCACCTGCCTCGCCGTCTCCCCACAACCCCACGTTATCAGCCTCGCCACAGAAGTACGCTCAAGAAGCAGCAGGTAGCAACATTCCCACCACCGTGTCTCTGGTACACTGGAGTCTCTGCAGCATATCACGCGAGCGGCGGCCTTCACCTCAACTAAAAACGAAAACGCCTGACAGATGCTCTTGTGTTGCCTTACCGCAGACCTGCAGCAGCAACGCAAGAGAGAGATAGATACGTATATATATATATATATATATATACATATATATATATGCATGTATGTACTGTTTTCATATTGCTGGATTGAAACAGCGCTACGCAGTAGCAGCCGTGATGAGATTGGCCGCGCCGAAGGTCCGCCAAGTGCTGCTGCAGCAGCAGTAGTCGCAGTTGCGCACTAAAGAACGAGTTTGCTTCCCCTGTTCTGCTTCTGTACAATGAATGCCATTCATTTCTTCTTGTGTGCACATGAACGTATATATATATATATATATATATATATATCCGTATGATTCTAAGTAGCTGTATACATGTATATATATGTATATATATATATATATTTATATCTTCCTATATGTATATATTATATGTATGGTTCTATGAAGCCAGATATGTAGGTACATATATCAGACTGCGATATCCGTATGGCGGAGTGTGAAGCGCAGGCCGAAGAGGAATGGGACAGGAAGGTATGGGAGGGGCTGCAGCAGCAGGAGAGGCAGCAGCAGAAGCAGCAGCAACTTGGCAGAGAGAACAACTGCGGGTGGCTGTTTCTCTCTCGAGTGCTGCGCGTGCGAACAGAAGATGCCTTCATCAGCAGCAGTAGCAGCGTCAGAAGAGAGCGTGCTGCATGCGCATTCTCTTCTTCCATTAGTTTCTTCTTCATCAAAGGCCGCAGATTCCTCTAGGTCCTCTCTGTATGCGCCTCCCTTCTATCAGGAGATCTGCTGCTGCTGCTGGTGCATGCGCTATATGGGGGCATGCATGCTGCTGCAGGTACTCCAAAGCAATGCCCTTGGCGCCATCTGCTTCATCACGCCGGAGTTGGGACGGTGGTCCACGGTCGGAGGCCTCGGTGTAATGGTGGATGAACTCCAGCACCCTTTGCAACAGTAGGCCGTCTCGTCTCTGTCCCTTCCTGCCTCGTAAAATGTTTCTTCTCTCATCCGCTGCAGGTCTTTCTCACCTATCTATCTACACTGACAATATGTATGTATGTGTGCATGTTTATATGCATGTGTGTATAGATGTACGCGTATATATATGTATGTAACTAGCTAGATATATATATATATATATATATACGCCGTATGCCCTCTTTCTTTACATGTGCCTGAATGTATTTATATATATCTATGCATGTATATGAGGAAGGAACAGGTTGTTTTGTGCGCCCTACGCATGTCCTGGTAGAGGCGTTCCGATACATGCGCCTTCAATGGAGAGGGAGATGTGCGTGCAGCGGGCTGGGGGCCACATTGGCAGGAGAGACTTGTATCTATCCGCGGTTTTCGCTTTTCTCGTGAGTTCGAGACACCCTCGCTGGTGTACTTTACACCTGATATGGGGTGAGCCTCCTCTCACAGGTCCTCACTGCTGCCTGCTGCTTTGCTGCTGCTGTCTCGTCTGTCGACTCTTGCTGCACTCGATGTCGTGGGGCCGGCACTGCTGCTGCTGCTGCGTGAGGGGAAGGCAGAATCGCACAGTAATATCTTCTTCTCAGCCACTCGCTGCATGCAGTTATTGCTGCGTGCTACTCTGCTGTCTCTGTCTCTTTCTCGCAGGAATTCGGCTAAGACATATGGGTCGTCTCGCCTCATTATGATCGCAACAGGTGAGCAGCAGCAGCAGCAGTTCTCAAGCGACGACGCATGCAGAGGGCGCGTGCAACGTCCACAACAGCTGAGGCATGCGGGGACGCGCACCAGTGTGCAGCCCGATTGACGCATGCAAACGCGCCGCCGCAATGTGCAGCCTGATTGACGCATGTGCAGATGCATGCATGCAGTTTGATTGGTGCACATGCAGTATGCAGATAAGCTGACGCCCGCTTGCTGTTTCCGTCCTACAATGTGTGTGGGGCGTGGGGACGTGTGGGGTCGTCCGAAGACAAGACAGCAGATGTTCTTCTCTTTGAAAAGATATAGCGACAGCAATTTGCCAGGATGAGCTTTCCAAAACAAGGAGACGCTGTGTTGCCGCTGAGGTTGCAGAGCTGCTGCTGGCGCCGCGAGTCTTGCATGCTGCGCGTGTGGAGCTCTCTTCTTCTCTGTTTACTGGTGCGTGCGTGCGTTGCTGCTGACCACACCAGGAAGGGGGAGCAAGACTACCTCGCGAAAGACGGCGTCTTTTACGCCTTCAACGTCACGGTCAACATTGGAGGAGAGTCCATTACCTTCGGTAAGGGCCTCTCTAGATAGCAGCCTTTGCTCGCATCAACATGAAGCAGCAGCGCTCTTTTCCCCCTCAAGTCTATCAGTTCATTTCACATTTATACCTGCGCACTTGGATATAAAAAGGAAAGAGGTGTAGATGTACTAGGTAGAGGTCACTTCTTTCCACAGAAAAGTATATACATATATGCAGATAAACGTAGATCTATTATCGAAATACACTTCCTTCCAGGTATACACATATATCTATATATATCTATCTATATATCTATAGAAAGAGTGTGTATTGTGGAGCAGCTTATTAGGGTGGTGTGCTCTGTTTGCTGCATCTGGAAGAAGATGGTGGGCGTGGGAGTTTGTTGATAAAGAGCAGCTGCGCATGCATGTGGATCCTGGAGGGCTGTGCATATATCTTCTTCCGTATGTATGTGCGTAAATCTATATATATATATATGCATATGTGGATGCATGTATATGCGCACGTATGTATGCGAAGAGAAAATGTCCTGCACCTGGTGGCGCTTCAGCGCAGCCACTACTGAGCGAGTGCATGCGCATGTTGCAGGCGTTCATACGGGCTCTGTCGTTCCTGGAGTAAAGCTCTTCTTCCTCCACAACGCCTCTGTCTTCCCATTATTGCTATCCTGACGTCTACGGCATCGCTGCTGTTCGTTTCATCTCAGCCTTTGCCAGGGCAGCTCTGGAGCCTTCTGCCACCTCCACAACATACCCTCGGTGAGCCGCCTCTGTCTGCAGTCTACTCAGACGTCCTCAGCAGCGTGCCATTCTCCTCCTCCTGTATATACATATATGAACTTATACACGTATACATACATACATATACGTATACTGACAGATACACATATATATACATGTACGCATACATACGTGCGTGCATATACATGCATCCATGCATATGCATATATATATATATATATATATATAGATTTACGCACATACATACGGATTTAACATCATATACACATACGTGTGTACATATATGTATACACATGTGTTATACATCGACATGTATGTACACATATATACGTATGATATGAGGCGCAGGTTGTGAGTGTGTTGCTGCGGTTGGTTGGGTGCTTATCGTTCTGCTGCCTTTTTCGATGAAGCAGTGTTTCTGTTTGAATGAGAAGAGTCGTCTGCGGCTGGCGGTGCAGCAGATATTGCATGCATTAGGTTGGCTACGTGGCATTAGCATTCAACAGCTGCCTGACGCGTGTGAGCCTCAATTCGTTTTTTCTCGAGCTTCAAGACGCCCCCTGGAGATGCGCGGTATTGTCACCGTCCTTCACTGACTCGAGAGAGCGACGGACTGCGTCTCTGTTTACAAAGGATGAACGCTTCGCTGCTGCTGCTGCGGTGCATGCATCTTGCTGCTGCGGTGATACATTTTTCTTGCTGCTGCTGCTGCTGGTGATGCTTGCGGTTGTTACTGCTGCTGTGGTGCATGCGGTTGCTGCTGTTGCGGTGATGCATGCGGTTGCTGCCGCTACTGCATGCGTGTTGCTGTTGATGCGTGCGGTTGCTGCTGCAGCTGATCATCACGAATGACTGGCCCACGGCGTTGATTCCCGCGTACGCGAAGTTGCGTTCTTCGGCAGTGCATTCAACGGCACGACTTTCTATCATATCATCCACAATTTAGATCCTCATTACGAAGTGCGTTCACCGCATGCGGGCGCCCGCATATTGCTGCTGCAGCAATTCGTTCTCTGCCTGCCACCCTTGAATTGCTGCTGCTGCTGCATCAGACTCCTGTCTCTGGAGGAGACAGCTGCACCATGCAACGTCGTCAGCAAGCGCCTCCTTTTTCTTCCCTGTGCGCCTTCTGTTCGTGGGTGACAGCCAATGAACAGTACGGTGGACATACACCAGGTGTCTCTTCTCCCACTCTGCTGTTGCATGTTACTGCGTGTGCGCCAGAGAAAGAAAACAAACAGAGAGCAGCTCGTGTTCTTTTGTCTTCGAAGAGGAAAGAACCACATGCACTTTTCATCCGCGGGGACATCAAACGCGAGAAAAGATCAACACAAGAGATAGTGCTACGTGTTTATGCATATATATATGTATGTAGTTGCCTACGCCTATTGTATGTGCGAGGTCTGTGTTTTATTGCATGCAGGTCAGCGTCAAAACAATGCAGAAGGTTCTGTCTTCTTCTTCCTGTGTCTTTTTCTCTTCATATGTGCTGTCTTTTTACACTTCCACAGCATCTACTGTGACTCACAGTGAGTGGAGACGCGCTGTATGTGCGTCCTGCCCTCGTCTGCTGCTGCTGCTGCCGCGGAGAAGGAGCACGACTCTGGGGCAGACATTGAACTTGGCAGTCTTCCCTGCTGCTGCTGCTGCTACTGCGTCTTTCTCGCAGGAAGAATCTACTTGAGCAAACGCGAGGATGTCGGCTGGCTGCACGGCCTCCCAACGGAGCTGCTCGTCGACCGCAGTGGCACTCCTACGTCGTCAACCCTCCCGGTACCCCACACTCCACAGCAGCAAGAGAAGCAGCAAACAGCAGGAGAAAAAGCAGCAACAGCAGCGACAGCAACAGCAACAAGTACAGCAGGAGCAACAGCAAACAGACACAGCAATAGCAACAGACACAGCAATAGCAACAGACACAGCAGTAGCAACAGACACAGCAGTAGCAACAGCAAAGCCAATAAAGACAGTGACAGAAGAGCTGCAGCTTAGAAGCAGGTTCCAGGAACATATGTTGTTGGGTGTCTTGCAATCAATGTGAGGGTGTGTTGAGCTGGGCTATTGTCTGCTGCGGCTTCTGACGCGTATACGCTTCGAACAATCTATAGAGTTCCCTCTACGACAGATGTTCGATAACGGCAACCATACGTTTGCATCCGCACGTGTGGACGCGTCGAGGCGTTTTTCTGTTCACGCTGGATGTAGGCGGTACGTCTACGTACACGTGGAGTATGTCATGCGTAGAGTCTGCCTGCACTGGGTGCTGCTGCATCTGCTGCTGCTGCAGATGCGATGCTGCTGGAGTGCGATGGGTGGGGAACGGTGTTCCGTCGTATCGAGACGAGTTGATGGCGGAAGTAGCAGCAGGAGACACCGTCACCCCCATCACCTCTGGCTCCTCTGCTGCGTCGACATCGTCATCCTTTCGCAGTTCCAAATGGAATCCCCGTCAAGGTACGCCAGAGAACACACAGAGACGGGAGGTGGAGCCCTGAGGAGGAGCCACGGAGACGGGAACTGATGCTGCAGCGTGTCTCCCCCATGTGTTTCTGGCGGCACTGTGTTGCACGCATGCATCTGCAGGCACGACTGCAGAGATTAAAGAGCCTCGATTCCGTTCGCATTGGGAGGCCAAGGCGGAGCTCCAGCGAAGGTACTTCGGTTTTCGAAAGGCGATGAGTCCATCCACTCTACTGGCCTTCATTGGCGCATCACCACGCAAAAAGGTCTGCGCGATATATGTGTGCATGCACTTATCCTTCCATGGAGATATTCTTGAGTGCATGTATCTATTCTTCTTCTGTACCTCTCTCTCTGTCTCTCTCTCTCTCGTATATATATATATATATATGTTATATGTATAAAGGTATGTATATATATATATATATATATATATATATATATATAAGGACACTTTTTTCCTGTAGGCGTCTGTGAGTAGGTAGAGGTAACATATGTGCAGGAATCCCACGCGTAATAGACAGCTAATTCACGTCGCTGCAGCCATGGAAGAACGCGGAAATTTCTGCTTCAGTGTCTTTCACAACAGCACTCTCTAATTTGGCGCATGCGTATTCTCCCTGTCAGTCATAGCCATACACTCATATATGTACAAAAATATCTATATATATTTGGTGTAGGTGTATATATATATATATATGAATCTACTTGTCCAGTGGTCTCTTCATGTTCACGTGACTGCCATAGTAGTACGAATATATATATATATATATATATATATATATTGTGGGCTTCTCATAACATCCACACAGTGAATGTGTGGACACGTCCAACAGGTGTGTACAGCTCTCTGTATCTGTGTTGCTTCTTAATTGCTGCTGGAACATCCTTTTGCATGTCTTGCACCTCTTTTTTTCGCCTTTCTGTGGATCATCCGCCTAGAATCAGCGATCAGGAGGAAAGATTCTTTTTCTTTTTCAATCGGTCCGTCTACGCGCATGCATCTGCGTACCTACATACACTATATACGTCTACATCTGTATCTATCTACGTGGCCCTCCAGGTCTATACCGTGCATGTGGAAAGATTGCCATATATACGGATTTACGCTCGAGACCTGACACGCACCTCAATTTGCCCTTATGTATCTACATCTAGAGAGAAAGAGAAAAGATCGGGATATGTATATATGTATAGAGAAGGTGTACAGGTATGTACACAGAGAGAGAAGGAGAAAGACAAAGATACACATATATATATATATATATATGTATATCTGTGTAAGGTGGTGTGGTATGTGTAAATATGAGAAATACATATATGTATGTAGGCTCATGGAGTGTGTGAATGCCTGAGGATGTTGTTGTTGCAGGAGTA
>JAEOAE010003293.1:0-14123 GCA_036365155.1 Meriones psammophilus | reverse complement strand
TGCTGTTTTTGAATAGCGAAAAGAGATGCAGGAAGAAACCAACCTGCTTCCAGAGACGTACGAACAGCGTGTTTGGCGGCCGTCTGCTGCTGCTGCAGGCGCTGCCGGTGCTTGCTGCCTCTTTCTTCTCCTTCCTTCTTCTCCACCAGTTCTCCTGCAGGCACCGCAGACGCATGCATGTGCAACAGAGGTTGAAAAGATCTCTAGAAAGCGCTCTTCAATCGAATACTGAGAGTCAACACTCTTGCCAAACAAAAAGAAAGACGTATTTGAAAAGAAGACACCTCGCGTCCTCCACGTGCATGCAGCATGCAAATCTTGCTACATCTATTCACTTTGTCATCTCATAGCAGAGGCAAACTCCACATATATATATACTTCTCTATAGACGTATATATCTGTATTGCGTCTATTTATATCTATATACATCTCTTTCTATGTGGCTATCTTTCTCACTCCGTCTTTCTGTGGACATGTATCTTTTTCACATCCACATATATGTGTATAGATTTCTCTCCGAGCTGTATAAATGACTCTCCTATCGATCTATATACATGCATGTATGCAGACGCACATACGCAGATACAAACAGATATATATATCTTTTTCGACGTGCGAAAGAGGCAGAGCCTCGAGGTGAAGGAAGGCCGGGAGGTTTCGATTGTCATACACTTTTGCATGCGTTTCTGCATTCATCTGTTGAAGATCATCCTCTTGTTCTGTGAGTCCTTCGAGGCCTCCCCTCTTCTTGCGCAGTGTACAGACACCCTGACCCCAGCTCCAGGGTTGTGCTGCCACCTGTGGGGAAGAAGTTGCAGCAACATCCTCCTCCTGCTGCTGCTGCGATGAAAGGAGATGGACACGCGCTCCAGCCACTCGTGCAAAGTGCTGCTGCCGCTTGACTCTGCTGCTGCCCTGCTGCAGCAGCGGATTCGATGGCGGCACCAACTCCTGTTCTCCGTCTCCCGCCGCATCACCATAGCGTACGCAGCAGCCGCAGCAAATGTGGACGGCGGCCCTTCTGGAGCATCTGGCGTTGTTGCCCTTTCTTCGAGGAGGAGGAGGAGGAGGAGGTGGAGGATGTTCAGGCGCTGCATCACCTGACCGCAGTGCCCTGTAGAGGAGAAAAAGCAAAGAAGCAACAGCTGCAGCAGGCGCGAATGCATGCACATGCAAGAGGCTGAAGAAAAATCAATCTTCTCCTTGGCATGTCGTCTTCAACAACGGCAGTCCGACAACACGCCACTCACAGCAGCGGCAGCAGTAGCAGCAGTAGTAGCAGCACAAGCAGTAGCAGCAGTAGTAGCAGCACAAGCAGTGGCAGCAGAAGCAGCATAAGCAGTGGCAGCAGAGGCTTGTCGTCGCGTCTGAGAGAACAGCAGCAGACGCCCCCGGCCGGGCATTTTTCGAACGGCAGCGAGTCTTTACCTTCAGTTCAGAAGCAGACGACAGCTGCTAATGACACTTTCCCTACATCGATCGTACCGCTCTCTACAGACATGTATCGACAACTATACACCTGGACATCCAGATAATCTATATGAGAAAAGAGAGGAAACCTGGCTGATAGCATCAGAGGGTCACACACATTTGCACAGAGATCAATTTGGCACGCACTCCAGCACAGAAGAACCTCACTGCATATATGCTACTACCAGCATAAAGCGTTCCTCCTATCTCTCTCTACATACACCTGCGTACAGATGTATGCATCAAATGCTTTCTCTCTCTCTACACAGAGACATCCACACACACATCCACATAGGAAGTACAGAGACGACTTCTCCTGTTGATGTCGACTAGACGAAGGTGCATGCATGACACGCCGTCTCTGGAGGGAAGAGCAAGTGAAGTGAAACAGCTTGCACACTTTGGCTTACGCACTAGACCCTCCAGCGACGCCGTAGGAGTTGCTGGCATTTGCTGCTGTCCCTTTTTTCTTCTTCTTCTTGCGTTTCGCTGGTTTCGTCATCTTCTGTCTCGTCACCTTGCTGCTGCTGCTGCTGCATGCGGTTCTTCCCCTGCAGCAGCTTCCTGCGAAAGCACCAGCAGCAGCAGCAGCACCAGCAATCTGCAGCAGACACAACAAAATACAGCGAGACAGCAAGACCTGTGGTGGCTGTATGCGCATGCATGCACATGTATTTCATATATCCGTCTACAAACGATGTCTACAGACTCGAAGAAACCTGTCCTCTATGAATGTCTGCACAGAGGACTTCTCCTCTGATTTCGACTCGCTGGAGGTGCCTGCATGCAGACACGCGTGTCTCCATCAGACCTCCAGCGACGCCATGAGGACTTGTCCGCGTTGCTGCTGCTGTCCGCAAGGAAAGGCAAGTGAAGCATCGTCCCCACACTTCGCGTACGCAGGACAAGAGCTCGCCGCAGACTGTCGCACAGAGGCGCCTGCACCCAAGCCAATGTAAAGACGTCTACGGGGAGAGGCAGACATGGTTGCGTAGAAAATGTAGACAATCTCCAGATGCGCATGCGCAAGCAAAGGAAGGGCCAAACAGAAGTGAAGGGGCAGCAGAGACGGCCACGAAAAAAGTTCAGGATGCAAATGGAAGCAGAGAGAGCGGGGTGTTGAAAGAGCAAGAGGTCGCCTGCTCGCTTGAAGGTGCTTCTTCGACACGGGGCGACAGCAAGCGCACGCGGCAGCAGCAGAAAAGAAGTAACCGCAAGAAGACGCACCTTCTCCAGAAAACAAAGGAGACGGACCGCCTACGTGGACCGCTGCATGCAGCAGATTGCGTCAAATGCACTTGCATGCAGCAGGCGTTGCAGAACATGCACGCAGCTTTCTCTTACGCTCCACACAATGATGTGCACACACAGCAGCAGAAGCAGCAGAGAGGGCCTCAGACGCAGGTTTCTTCTGCGCAAGCGAAGCAGGTATCTGCAAAGAAGCTGCTTCAACTTCGAAATTCCGTCAACAAAGCAGCTGCATGTGGCAGCTGCTTCACGTACGCGGCCTTTTCATTTCATCACTGGCACCGCTGTTGCTGCTGCAGCACACCCCACACTTTCCCCACAGACAGTTAGGCATGCACAAAGCGATTGCCATATCTCTCTGCTGCTTCAGTGCATGCAGAACAACCATTATAACTCTGCGGCTGCTGCTTCAACGCATGCAGCAACACGATTCTGCTGCACCAATTCAACAACAGCACTTCCGAAGAGAATGGGCAAGGCTGCAAACAGAAAACCTGTAGCAGCAGCAGGAGCAACAACGCGAAGACGAACACGCAATTCCTGCTTTGTTGAGATGTCGGTGGAGAGGTCTTCTCTGTCTCTACTACTGCCGCTGCATCTTCTGCTTCTGCTTGACCATGGCCTTCTTCTTCTTCTTCTTTTCTGCTTTGCGGTCCTCCTTTCTCCTCCACGGCTTCTTCTTTCTGCTTCTCCTGCCTCTTCTGCTGCTGTCTCTCCTTTGTGTTCTTCTTCTCTTCCTTCCTTGAGCCTCTTCTGCGGTCTCTGCCTCTTCGTTATCTTCTTCACTAGTGCATGGCAAAGCTCCTTCTAAATCATCTTCTTCTTCTTGCTGCTCCACTAGCCAATCCTCGCACGTCTCCTCTCCAGCTGCTGCTGCCTTCTTCTTCTTCTTCTTCGATTTGTTGCTTCTGCTGCTCTTCTTCCTCTGCTGTTTTTCTCACCTGCTGCTTCTTCGTTCCCCACACGCCTCTCGACTGACACTTCATACTCCGCGTCTCCTGCTCTCTTCTTCCTTCTCTTCTTCGCCCCTCCTCCTTCCTTTCTCTTCTTCCTGCAGCAGCAGCATCCAGCAGCAGGAACAGCATCCAGGCAGGAGCAACAGCCTCACGCACACCCCTTCAGAAACTTAGTGCCACACAGACGAAGCACCAGCAGTGCGCATGTTGCAGCAGCAGCACTAGCAAGGTGCATGCTGCAGCAGCAGGGTGCATGTTGCAGCAGCACAGAGAGAGGTTGAACTCATACAGAGGGCGCGTCACGCTTTCTCTTCGAAGAAGTACTGTGGAACTGCATGCACCAGGCATGCACGCTCTCGATTGAAGCAGCAGCAGCAGCAGCAGCCAGGTCTCCATCCTGCACTGCCCTCTTCTTCCTCCCTCCGCGACATGCACTCCCACACCTGCATCCTTTCTGCTCCACGTATCACTATATGTATGAATACAGAACTGTTATAGAATTCTGTATATATGTGTAACCTCTCTATATCAGACGTATTGCCTGTATAAATGAAAAGAGGTTACATATGCTTTTCTCTCCCTCCATATATAGACTCCGCATGCATCTGATACAGAAGAGCATGTAGAGGCACTGGCGGTGTGTGAAAGAGAAGGCGGAAGTAATACACGTTCCGTCTACAGTATAGAGGCCTGGCTGTACGCAAGATCCCATCGAAAACATGTGGAGATGAAGATATAGACATCAGAGAGAGAGAGATTCCCACCTGTAAGAGGATTGTGCTGGCTCACCGTTTGTTTCTGCTGCTCGTCTTGTTTGGCGTCTGTTGCTGTGTGTCTTCTTCTTCTTCTGCTGCTGCTGCTTGCATGCAGCTGCCCACTCTGTCTCTTCGCTGGCTGCTTCGCCTCCCGCAGCTTCGATCGATTCCTTCTGCTGCTGCTGCTCCTCTGCTGCCGTCTCCTCGGCATTCGCCCTTCCTTATCCCATCTGGTGCGCTGCAGCTGTCCTCCTTCCATCTTCACGTCTCCTGCTTCTTCTTCAAGGTCTTCCTTCTTGCTGCTGCTGCTTTTCTCCTCCTCGCTGCTGCTGCTGCTCGGCTTCTGCTGCTGCTTCCAGGTCGAAAGACACGTCGACAGCAGGTTCCTCCTCCTCCTGCAGCAAAGCAGCGCCAGCCACATGCAGCAGCAGCAGCCACACCCCATAGTGCACGCACCAAGAAGCATCCTGCTGCATGCAACGCGATCAACAAAACGCCGTCTTCAGATCCTGCTTCCTCTCCTCTTTCTGTCTCTTCTCTATAGGTTGAATACACTGCTTCAGCCTTCTATGATATAGATATATACATCCACGTGGATTCCACTACCATGTAGCTATATACACATACATATACATTGATTACAGTACACATATATTATATACAATAGGAGGATCAGATGCACGCAGGCGCAGTTAACCACGACACCTACATACTCTGCACATGCCCACGCAGAAGATGCCTTTACCGCTGCCAACAGAAGATGCAGAAGAGCAGCTGTTTGCTGGGCGACGTGACGTACGGTGCTGTTTTCGCAGGGATCACCAGGGTACCTTTGCCAGCTGGGGACCTCCTCCGGCTGCTGCTGCCTTGACGGTATCGAGCTGCCACTCATCTTCTATCTCTTCGCTTGCATTAAGACTTGCTGCTGCTGCTGCTGCTTCGTCTGAGAGTCCCATGCCGCCATGCGCTGCTGCCTGCTGCGTCTGCTCTCGTTGCTGCTGCCGCTTGCTGCTGCAGTAGTAGCCGCGCTCCACGAGCTGACTGCAGTAGCTGCACTGTTGCATGTGACCTATCCTGCTGCTGCCTTCGAAACAATCAAAGGCACTCAGAAGCACCCCGAAGCCACGCCGCATGCAACAGCTAACGGCAGATACACAGAAATCGATCTATTGCTGCTTTACACGCATGCTTCTGCCCCCTATCACTTGTCTTCCATTGCCTCCTGCTGGTGGCTGCGGCTGCGTCGGAAGCTGCTGCTTGTCGCTGCTGCATGCATTTGCTCGCAGGAGACGAAGAGAACGACAAAGTGCTCGGCATGCTGCAGCAAATGAAGAAAACGCGAAAGATTCTCTCCAGCGATGGCAGCGGTCAAAGACGGTGTGGGGTGTTCGCCCTCTTATTCACTTGTCTGCAGCAGCACCACAAGGTTGCAGCAAAGACCCATCAACAGCAAACTCTGCTGCTGCTGCTGCTCGGGACGATCCCTGCAGCAGCAACAGCGATAAAGACGTACTAAACTGCTGAAGAGCTGCTGCTGGTGCATGCTCTTCCTCTCTTCCGTCTGCTGCTCTCGTGCTACCGCGCGCAACGCCTGATCCAGAAAACATATCTCCCGCTGCTGCTGTTGCTGCGCCGCTGCTGCAGCGGATTGCGAGCTGCTTTGCTCAGCTGCAGCGACCTGCCGCTGGGAGATTCTTCAGAGACACAGCAGGAGATCCCAGCAGCCACCAGCAAAGTCTATAGCTGCAGCGAGTCTGTGCTGCTGAACCTCCAGCCGCTGCGCTACTTCCTCCAGCAATTCCACACGCACGCGCAGCAGCTGCTGTTCCACTACAGCGTCTGGCGCAGTAGCAGCAGCAACGTCGGTCTCGCAGCGGCCACAGCAGCACCGGCGTCTGCAGCAGCAGCAGCAGCATCAGTGTCTGTAGCAGCAGCGCTGAACTCAGGGCGAACGAAGAGGCCGTCACAATAGATGAAACGCTGGACGCAGATTGACCGGGTGCTGCAGCAGCAGAAGATGCTGAGTGATGGTATTTCTTTTCACCTGCAAGATCCTCCCTTCCGGCGAAGACAGCAGCAGCGCTGCAGCTGCTGCAGCAGTTGATATTCCTTCCTGAGCAGCAGTCTGGCTGCCTCGAGCTGCTGCAGATGCCTCTTCTCTGCAGCGTTCTGCTGCTGTTCCTTCCGCCTGTAGCGTTGCTTCTTCCATCTTCTTCGCCGCTGTTGCTGTCCTGGTGGCAGCAGCAGCAGTTGCAGCAGTGGCGATAGCAGCGCTGTCTTCATCTTCCAGTGTACGCTGCACCAGCAGCCTGTCGCTGCTGTCGCTGCAGCACTGCTGCACTTCGAGTTCAGACGTGGCCTGCAGCAGTTGCAGGACGCCAGCAGCTGCTGAAGGTCTGGCTGCTGCGCTGGGAAGCTGTTGCAGCAGGAGATCGAATGGCAAAGGAAGCAGCAGACTCTCCTTCCCTTCGCAGCAGCGACGACTGCTAAGTAGTCGAGAGCCCGCTGAAGGTGCTCAAGCTGCCCAACACCGGCGTCGCTGCTGCTGCTGCTGCACCAGCAAACCAGCTATTACCTCCAAGTCAGCAAGGGGTAGTCCTGACGTACGTCCTGTGGTGCGGTGCGAATTGACAGACTGCTGCTGCAGCAGTAGAGCAAATGCTGCAGCTGAGGATACCAAGCCTGCGCAGCAGACTGCCACACAGCCCAAAGAAGCTCGGAAGGAGCTTGGCGCAGCCGCAGCAGCAGGAAGAGGCGCACGCTCAGACGCCTTGAAACAGCAAAGACGCTATGAAACTGCAACTGTGTGCTTCTCCCCGAGAGGACAGCAGCGCTGCTCCGGTCGCTCTAGTCGTGGTGTCGTGCTGCTGCTGCTGTTGCAGACGAGGCTCGACAGCACGTAGCAACCAGCAGCCACGAAAACTTGTTGCTCCTGGTGCTGCCGCATGCATCCAAGCAGGAGGGAGCGCAGAAAAGAGGGGATGTGGCGCAGTAAAAGAAGCGGGAAGCCCGCATGCATCATACAGCAACTGGTCAAACAGCGAAGGAGTAGCAGCCGAACGCAGCACCGGAACCTTCAACACATGCAACAGCGTCTCCTTGAACGTGCAGAAGGAGATCCGCTGTAAAATGCTGCGCTGTATACGCCTTCTTTCTCTCTTGCTGCTGCTGTTGCTGCTGCTGTTGTTGCTGCTGTTGCGCTTTGCTGCAGCAGCGGAAACAGCACGCGCAGTGAGTGAACTCAGCGGCAGCAGGGCAACGTACTCCAGCGCCAGCTCTGTGATTGTAGGCGTAGATGCAGCTGCATGCACCCCAGAAGCAGCAGCAGTTGCTGCATGTTCAAAACAGACGCTGCAGCAGCGGATCCATGCGTATAGCTGCTCCTGCGGCGAGTCAACGCCATTCACTGCTTCTTCTTCTTTTCTTCTTTGAGGCCGTCTGTTGTTGCTGCCGCTGCTATGGCAATTAAAAAGAGGCCAGCTCCAGCAGCAGCATCGCACGGGAACAACGCTGCAAGAATCGACTGCAACCTGCTGCTGCTGTGCATGCAGAGTACCTACTGGGAGGAAGAGACGGCGTCTTCTTCAGAGACATAGCAGCAAAGAGGGAACGAAGTGGCTGCGGGATGGCATAGCCACCACGCGAGCAGCCTGCTGCACGCAGCTTGCAGGCGCGAGCGCCGAGTCTGCTGCTGGCTGCAGCAGCACCTCTTCATAGCTCTTCATCGCTTTACTGAGCTGGAGGTGCCCGCGTCGTAAGATCAACGCACACCCCACACCATCGAGCTTCTTCCTTTGCCTTCTAGTTCCGCCATCGCGATCAACAGAGAATCGCCACACACAGAGATTGATTTAACGCCAGAAAACGAGCGACGTCTATGTATACATATGCATTCGCTTCGAGAGAAGAAGGCCTCTTTGATTTTGACCTCCGTATGGACGTGAACACAGCACGCTTCTCCAGGCGCGTAGTCACTCATTCCTCTCCAGCCGTCTCTCAGTACATATATAGATCTGCGCTGTTCTCTCTACATGCAGACCTCTCTTTTTTACATGGAATAGACATTTCTGCCTCTACGGCGAGTCAATACATCCACCTCATCTATACAGATATACATGTGCATCTTAGCAACGCTGTGTTGGAGGAGGAGCTCTCCACACATGTGGATGTCTCCCCCAGCAGCGGCAGAAGAGAAGGCAAACGCAGCTGAAATGTCTCTGCAAAGCCACGAGGCAGAATGCTCATAGACAGGGTGGAGACGTCCCAGGGGAGACGAGACAGGGGGAGAGGAGAGGGAGGAACACCGGACAGGGGAGAGGAGAGGTGGGAGAGGAGACGCACGTACCTTCATGCTTGCCGATTGTATGAAGATCCCAGCGCGTCCTGCTGATGATTTCTTTCACTTTGACATCGAGTTGCATGCGTGCCTGTTGCTGCGCTGTTCTACTGCAGCAGGCACCCCCCTCCGACAACGAGTCGATGCAGCTGCTGTAGCAGCACGCCACTGGCTGCAGCAGCAGGCTGTCACGTCAGCAGCAACAGCAGCAGCCGAAGAGAAGGACAACGTGAGACGGTCGAGGAGCAGAAGAAGACAAGACAGAAGAACACTCTGCTGACAACTCCCCATCCGCTGCGCTGTCGCAGCCCTTGTGTGTGACACTGCCTCTCTTCTTCATCCCTCTTCTCAACCACAGACCCTCGTGTCACCAGCAGCACCTGCACTGATGGCTGCTGCCAGTGCTGCAAGGATTGTTGCTGCTATTTATCGGTTGCTGCTGCCAAAAGGAGAGAATCTGCTGGTTTTCTTATTCGAAGAGCTCCACAGAGCTCCAGCATGTGCAGGCGGCAACCCATTGGCCGAGAGGGGCAGTGAAGGAGGAACACCGGCAGCAGGTCGAGGGGAGTTGCAGCAGCTGCTTCTTTGTCACCATCGCAACAGCAGTGTAGCAGGAGCGCCGATTGCATGCGTCCCAACAGCAACACGTATAGTTATCCTACGGGCAGCCAATGCAGAGCCTTCTTTGTTTCTCTTTCTTCCCTAAACTCAGCCACCTCCAAGGAAGGTCCTGTCTTCTTCTGAGTCTAGCAACACCTGTCGCTGAACGTCTGCCTGCGGCATTCCATGCGTCCAGCAGCACCGTGCGTCGAAGGTTTCCACCTGCAGCAGCTCCTTCCTGCCGCTGTGCCTGCTGCTGCTGCTGCTCGCCACAGATTGAGAGACACCTGCTGCTGAGAAATGTCGGGTATGAGGCAGGTGATAAAGAACATGCTGATGTGGGCGATTTTCTGATGGAGGTCTTCCATGCAGGGTGGAAGGGTCCAGCAGACGTCGAGGGAGAAGAAAGAGCAGTGGATTTTTTTGCAGCAGCGTGATAGATAGTGAAGCGTCGCGGTGACGGAGATGATCTTCCAACACGGGATGCTGCAACCCTTACCTCAGTTGACAGCAGCAACAAGTTGCAGGGGAGTTTTGCTGTCGGCAGCAGCAGTTGCAACAGTGCCGGACAGTCCAAAGCGCTATGAAGGCGCATGCAGCAGAAGACATCGAAAAGAGCAGCAGCAGCAGCAGGAACACGAGATATCTTCAAAGAACTGCGGAAAATGCAATTTCCGCGTGCGGTCCGCACTGTCGCGCGCGACGCGCTGCTGCCACCTGGTCTCCCAAGACGGTCATCTCTTCTAACGCTACTTCTTACGTCCTGCTGGCTGCTTCCTCCCTGCTGCTGCTGCTGCCCATCCCCTCCTGCTTCCAGCTGCGGGTGAGGTGGGGCAGTGGCTGCAGCGAGCTGCATCTTCATCGTCCTCTCAGCAGCAGTTGCTGCAATCGTCGCTGCTCCTGCAGCGTCCGCGGGGACATTGGCAGCACCAGCGAACCAGTGCGCAACGCAGCAGCAAGCAGCAGCGGCGGTGTACCAGCATCTGCATACATTTATAAACTCCACCCACCGCTGCTATACATATATATGTTCACTGCAGAGGAGAATATACGTTGCCAGAGATGGAAGAAGAGTATAAACGTCTACAAATAATGCAATCCGCATACAGATATAGATATAAACAAATGCCCACAGCAACAGCAAAAAGTCATCCTCATCGATGCTTGCGTATGCTTCTCCTCAAAATTCAAACGTCACACATGCATGCAAATGCAGCTCCAGCGTGGCTGGCTACCCTGTATATATATAGACACATATGTATCTGTTCTTCATGCAGCGAGGCTATATGCAGACAGATATAGATAGGACTGCGAGTATGCATATACATATATGTAAGGGAGCAGGCAGAATCTGTATGTGAGTCATGCTGCATGCAACTAAAGAAAGGCCTGTTTCGTGTGGCTGTTTTTGCATGCAGCAGCATTCGTTTATACATGCGCATGCACTTTATAGGGTGACGTACCACGAGGTCTCGCGGATGGCGTTTTGCTTCTTCATCATCATTCACATCTTCCTGTTCCTTCTTTGTTTCGATTGTCTTCTTGCGCTGTTCTGCTGGTGCTGTATGCACTGCAGTACGTCGGCAGGCCCTCAACTTCAAACGGCTGCCATCCACACGGATTCGCTCACTCCTGGTCTTCTTCTGCTGAACCATGTCCTCCGGCGTGTTTTTGCTGCTGAAGCTGAGGCAATCGTTGTCTTCCTGCTGCTGTTGCGTGACCTCAATACATGCAACAGCCCGTATACACATATTTCTCTTCTTCCTCTTCTTCTTCTTCCATTTCCAGCGAGACAGCTGAATTGTTTCATGCTGCTGCTGCTGCTCATGAGGTCCCTGCTGCTTCGCATGCATACGCTGGGAACAGCTCCACCTCTTCCTGTTGCTGCTTATTTTCGAGAGGCACGAGCCGCTTCTCGCCGCGCTCGCATTGAAATACCCTTCCTTGCCGCTGCAGCTGCAGCACTGCTGTTGCTTCGATGTTCTAAGACCTCCGCCTCCAACACACCTCCAGGCCACGACCTACTGTCAATGCTCTTCCTCTCGCTGCTGCTAATGTTGTTGCTGTCGCTGCTGCTGCTGCTGTCGCTGCTGCTGCTAATCTGTTCTTGCTGCGGTTGCGTCCGATGCTGGTTTCCGCAAGGAGGTGCACCACATCAGCAGCAGCAAAATTCATCAACAGCAGCAGCGCGTCATGCATGCCGCGCTGGAGAAGGAGCTCTGCTCCGCGACCTCGCTGGATGTGCTGCTGCTGCTGCTGCGTGAGGCGCGTAAGCATGGGCAGTCTGCTGCGCTGCAGCAGCAGAGCTGTCTGCTGCAGTAGCAACATCCTCTTCTCCCAACAGCAGCCCCAGCAGCAGCAGCAGTCTCCCCAGCAGCAGCAGCAGGAGAGTGCTCGAGAAGCTTCTCAGAGGAATTGATTCCGTGATGACAATCCAGCAGCGCCAGCTGAATGCGTTTAGAAGGAGACAAACATCTCCTTCTTCTTCTGCAGCGAAAAAAAGGACAGCAGGCTAACACACTTGAGACGCTTTGACCTGCAGCAAAATAGGAGTTGATAACTCTCCCAAGCGTCGCAGCAGCTGCAGCAGCAAACATCATTCAGAGCCACAGCAGCAACATCATTCCAATGTTCTCCACTCGCCTTTCTCCAGAAGGCGACACCACCACCTCTTCCAATGCTACTACTGATGCTGCTGAACCTGCTGCTGATGTTGCTGATGCTGCTGCTGCTGCTGCTGTCGCTGCAGCAGCACCAGAAAGTGATAGATAGAGGGAGAGGAAGACGCTGTCTTGGAAGAAGACATTGCTGCGGTAAGCGATGCGCCTGAAGAAGGGGCCTTAGCACCTGCTGGCGACCTGCATATCAGACTGCAGCAACCTGCAGACAGAGACAGGAGCAGCGAGGCAGCAAGATCAGCACGAACGCATTCCCTGCTAACCACATGCACCAGCAGCAGCAGGAATGTTATCGCAATGTCACCACTGCAGCACCACCACACAGAGAACCAGCAGACGAGCACCACACCCACCGAGGTGCATGCAGCAGCAGAGCAGCCGCATCGACGGCAACAGCAGCAGTAGCCGCGCAGCAACAAAACAAAGTAAAGTTTCAATCCACAATACATTCACTGGATGTCATCATCCATGAGCGAGCAGAAGTTTCTGCAGCCTGCCTCCTGCAGCAGGCACGAACAGCGAAGCAGACAACGCTGAGACAGCAGCACAACCACGCGCACAACAACAGCAGCAGAGATGTCATCATCGAATAAAGTCCAGCACCTTCCCAGCAGGCATCATCAAAGACGAATATACCTCAGGAGCCCACCCCGCATTAGCAGCGGCAACTAAAGACACAGCAGCTGCTGCGTCACGAACACCGTGATACTCTCTCTTTTCGTAGACTGCTGTATGGAAGCTGCCGCTCGCAGACAGTATCTGCTGCCGCCCCGTCTCCCCACACCGCTTCACGCTGCTTGTTGCACGATGTCTACTTCTCCAAGTCACGCTGCTGCTCTCTCTTCTGCTGCTGCAGGCCCTTCGTTGCTGCTGCTGTGATGCGTGCTGCTGCTGCAGCTGCTGCGGCGGAAAGAGGTTCGAAAATGGCAGCAGCAGCTCCAGTTTGAGCAGATTGAAGGCTGCTGCTTTGCGTGTTTGTTCCGCCGTTGCAGCAGCGACCACGAGACTTCTAATCAGCCGGTGTCTCCCTTTCCTGCAGCAGCCAGTCGTAAATCGCAGCAGCGTGTAGATGGCAGCTCCTCCGCACCTGCTGCTGCCTGCTGCCTTTAGCAGCAGCCCTGTTAAACACCAAGCAGCAGCAGCCTTTTCTTCCATCTGTTGCTGAACTTCTTGCTGTGGCATTGAATTCGCTGCTGCTGCTGCGCTGCTTGCGCTCCGTGCCGTCCGCCTGATGCATGCAGCCGCGACGGTACGTACACCACAGTCCGAGAGCAGCAGCCAGAGAAGCCCTGTGTCCCGAAAAAGCTGGAAGTGAAGGCCAGCAACAGGAGCTGGCGAGGAGACGCACGAACACCGGTTTTCTTTGGTGAGTTGGCAGCTGCGGCAGCTGCTGCTCAGCTGACATCCGCAAGCAGCCGAGCCGAATAGCATGCAGCGCGAGCAGCAGCTTCTTCTATCAGCTGCTGCTGCCCGTCTCTTGACGTTTTTCCTGCTGCTGCTGCTGCTTCCTCGTGTCCGAAGGTTCTTTTGCAGACGATGCAATGCATAGGAAAGAGCGTCTCGATGAAGTTACAGTCAGCCGCAGGTTGCTGCAGCTTCCTCCGTCCCTTGACAGCAGCAGCAGCAGCAGCGTTTGGCTCTCTACTAAAGCGGCGTAAACTTTCAACAGCAAATCCCAGGTGCTGTAGTGTTGTACTTTCTCTGAGTCCGCTGCTGTAGCTGTGCGCCTTCCTGCTGGCGCAGCAGCCAGCGCTGCAGCCACACCGCAGCAACTGCTGCTTGGTCTGCTTCGCAACCCCACACCCAGCAGTAGCAGCAGCATCGCTGCCAGCAGCAACGTGCAGCCGGCGCAGAAGACTGCCGCTGGCAGGGCTGCTGCTGCTGCAGCGGAGCTGCGAGAGTCTCAAACAACCCGAGGAGGTTGATCAAGACATTGTTGCTGCAGCAGCTGCTTCTACTGCCGTCTTTCATGCTGATTATCATCCCCAGTGGCGCACCTGATGCAAGGGGACGCCGTCTCGCCTCGATGCTGCTGCTGCTGTCTCGTCTCGTGCTGCATGGGCCTGCAGCAGCAGCAGCC
>JAEOAE010000128.1:0-14163 GCA_036365155.1 Meriones psammophilus | reverse complement strand
GGGATCATGGGATAGCGAAGACGGCAGGTGAAGGCCAAAAGACGAAGAGCCAGCACCGTATAGTTTTGTTTCACACGCTTTGCCCTCGTCAGCATTTGCGGAAATTGAGAAACGCTGGCAGATGGCAACAGAAGGCGGAAACCGTCACCCTCGCCAGACCCTGCAGGAGCTTCACTACCCTGGAAATCATTATTGAACTCCTTGTTCTTCCGCCTCCGGCAGCAATTGCAGGCTTCACACCACGCCACGCAGAACAAGCTTCCCGCTACTAAAAGGTGCCACATGCTGTTTCATTACGTGCGGGCTCTCCACGCAAGACGTTGGACGGCATCCCTCTCGTGCGGCTCCATCTGTATCTTCACCTCCCGACGAAACTGCGGGCGCATCCTCCTCTTCCGCCATTGGTTAATCGAGAGCATTTAATTTAGCGAAACCCCAACTGAGAAAAGGACGAGCTTTCTAGTGTATAAAACTCTGGTTCGCATCTGGCGTAGCCGTCACTCTGCTTGCATACGAAATGACAAGCCAGAAAGGAAACCTGCCTGTAGAAATGTACCTACGTATCCGCCTGCTGAATTCTCTATGGTTCAAACACGGTGCACACCCACGAGTACAGTACTGCTGGTCTGTTGTGGCTTCCCTATCTCGCGCCAAGGGAAAATGAATTGCTTCAGGACAAACACTTAGGTTTTTTGTCATTCAATTTCAAACTGCAGCAGCTGCTGCAAAGCTGCCTAGCCGCTAAGTGACGTGAAGCTGCGAAGCGACAGGGGAAAAAAGTTCATGACACTAGCCAGAAGCGCGTTGCAACCAGCAACATGGCTGTCTTTGTGAAAGATAGTCCAAGTGTATACGACTTCTCCCGCGTAAAGGACGTATTTCAATCGACAACTGAAGCGCGCTGCTGAGACACCCGGACACAAGAAACGATCAAGACGCGTGATAATTCCTCCATAGGAGACAACGAATCAACCGCAACCAGAGAAGCAACAGGAGAATCAAGACGCAGAACTCTAGCTGACAGAAAATATGTCGCCAAGTGAATCCACCTCTGATTAAACGTCGTGTAACAAATCAGTAAGTGCTGCGCTCGGCTTCGCCCAGACGGTCGCACCCGCAACAGCAGGATTCTCAAACGCTGTTTCCCTCCCGCTATACTGGAGACAGAAAATATGCCTTGCGCATATTCCATCCTTCCGTCATCATTTCAACGGGAGCACAAGAGTAGCGGAACTCTGCTGCTATGGGGACACCGCGCCTGCTTCTTGATCCTCCATTATTAAGAATGCTGCTCGCGGCTTCGAGTTCCCCGTCTCACCGTCGTTGCTTTTCCACTGGAGTGCGTCTCATCGACAACCCACCCAGGTGGAGATCTGTCTCATCGAGATGCTATAGACAGGTCAAGAGGGGCAGATGTTTCTGTTCATCTCCGAAGGCAAGAAGTCACGATAGCTCCTACTATGATGCAAGAGACGACAAAAAAGACGTATACACCTGACCACACAGTCTCCACTGTCGCTTGTAGAGAAGAACGCTGCCGGTACGCCCGCAAGCCTAGAGCGGTGACAACTGTTTCTGAGAAATCGCACGCGGTAGAGACAGCTTTTTCTGCAAAGCCGCAGGGGAAAGGACTGGAGTAGACTCGGCGGGCTGAACACAAAATGTAACATTCACTTAGCTAGATACAACACGGGTAGAGAGATCGGTAGGCACATACCTGTATATTCCACCCAATGAGGGTAACCTCACGGCCTGAGGGAAATCCACCTGATGAAGGTAAACTTTCTCACACGTAAAGTTTCTACGCGTTGGTAAGTCGTTGGGCTTTGAAAGCTTCAGAAAGGCCTGAAACATCTGTATCTGCATCCGTGTACGACATCTGTAGTCGGCAACGCTGTTAAAGGAATTGTGCTGGCCGTCACTGAGTATACACAAGGAAGGGACGGGGCGGACTGTTGACTTTAGACGGCCGCAAGGATCTGAAGGCGCTCGAACAAACAGAGCAGGATGGCAGCACACAATGCCATACGCATTCACGAATAGTGGGGAAAGCAGTAGAGGACCGGTGAACAGCTTCAGGAAAACGCGAGTTTGATTTCAAACTTTCGCCGTTGCCGGTGGTGGTGGATACACACAATGCAACAGCGGCTTTCTGCCGCTGCAAAGGTCAAGATCTAAGGAAATCACGCAGCCTTTCGCAGTTCCATGGAAATTGCTTTGAACCGTACTTGCTCCCGAGTGTATAGCAATATATACATTACACTGGCGTATTACGAGGAGGCACTAGGGCCGGGCACCGCTCACTGCTCTCCTTTATGAATGGAAGCGGGACTAGTCGCGTGCGCTACGGCATTTGACACAGAAGTAGGCTGCAGAGACAGCCTTTAAAGCGAGCGAGCTTGAACGACTGTAGCGTAGTCACACTGTAGGAACTCGGGGTACACACGCATAGTTATCGCTGGTATATGCCGCACCTACGTTTCCCCAGATACAGTAAACAACATGGAAAGAATAAACACGTGAACAGCGACTTCTGGCACCGGTAACACTAGCTGCGTTATTACGTACAACTACAAGCACTCGTACGGCACCAGTACCACTGCCTTAAGCTACAGCACGACGGAGAACAGCCGCATTAGAGCGCCTTGAGTATCTTGTACAGCCAGAATATGTTCATACGGCTGGCATTTCAACTCCTATCACGCGTGTCGTCACTGAATGGTCCCATGTCGTTGCCACACGGAAGCAAGATGAAAAAGTGGTGGCCGAGAAAGTAATGCGGTTGGGTGGCGTTCGGCTTTCGTGCCACCGGCATTGTTCTGGCGGGCGTAAGCATTGACGCAAAACCTTGGAGCGTCGAGACCACCAATATGTCGGCTTGAGCAGAGAACATATCTCGAAAGAGAAAGTAGTTAGGTCCTTCTTGAGCAATAAATTACCTCTGTCTGCAGCCAGGCTCATACACATCGCCTCGGGTATAAGAACTGGCATGCAGTCACGAACCTATGCAAGGTATTTGCGGGCATGAAGCGGTATGAGAGTGGAGCAGCCGACGGGCCTTCCTTCTAGGTGATAAGAATCAGTGTGCCGTTTTATGTGCGGCAAACAGCGGACCTCGGAAATCTCATCGATATCCCTTTGATGTGAAAGTTAAACGAGTAAACATGTATGCATCCTGAACTTCCGTAGATCGCACGTCTCTAACCGCACCGCGACGGCAGTGGGCTAAACCCCAAAACATATCCTAGTGTGTACCCGAAAAGAAGACACTCTTCTGTGTAACCATTGTAGAGCGGTGCGTGAAGTGACAGAAATAATATGGCCTGTGCGCCGTGGTCTATTTGCGCTTTGTAGTAAGGGTGCACTGTGCAGACGTGGCATATCTGCAACGTAACAGCCTTCCCTCGCTGCACTTCTTTGTGTGTAGACATCGTTTCACTGTCTTCCTGGCTTTGTGAACTTTTGCATCATCACGCAAAACTGTGATCAAAGTGCGCCCCTGTGCGCGTACCTTTGTTAGCTGATACAGGCAATCACAAGCATAGGGGCTGCCGAGCTGGGAAGAATACAATTTCACTGACGGACGCATATGAAATCGGTTGATGAGAAGAAGGTTGCACGTTGCGCACTGCGTATTACGCCTACGTGTAAGGAGACGAATTCGAGTGAAACATGAGGGGTAAAACTCGATGACGTTGAATTTGTAACACGTTGAACTGCGTGAGCGCGCGTGGTGGGTACAGACGGAGCTTCAGGAGCAGCCAGACGCCTGCTTTCGTAGAGGGATCCGATGACCGTGCTGAACGGTGAAGATAGTGGGAGGCTATCAGTGGTCATTTTTGAAAAGTGTTCTGCGCAGCAATATCGGTAAGATTGAGTTGGCTAAAGAGTTCCTCACACACGTATATTCGGATGCGCGCTCAAGTTTACTTCATCAATAAAACGTAATTCGTCAAGTACACGTGGTTTCCTAGTGGGCTTTGCTGTTGTAGCGCTTGTTACGCTAGTAAGATAATGACTGCCTCGGTGGCCAACGGCCCAGGAATTGTAGTGATTTATAAATCTTTGAGCTGCTAGCAATAAATTAGTCGTCTGCGTTCAGGTAACGCTGCAAACACACGTACAAACACGGGTACATGCACAGCCTTACAGTGCAGGTGAATCATTAACAGTTAACCCCCGCCCGCCAACAGAATAATAAAACGTGGAGCGTGGATGCGAACGGAGTCATCACTATCTTCATATTGTACACGTTCCGAGTGCTTGATGTGAAATCGTAAGAGGCGGACCTCCATGTGCATGTATCAACGTTAGACTACTCGTAAGAGACGGAGCTCCATGCGCATGTATCAACGTTAATCTGCTTCAACCAACGCTTTTCGTAAGCGCATATATAGAGGAACCACGTAAGCAATTGAGCGCCGTACCTCCAGAAACTTGAACATCCAGTACGACATAACTGTGAACCAGTTCATTGTCCACAGGCGGTTACTAAGTACGTGTATTCCTTGGTAGTGACTTGGGGTGACAAGCGCCTCCAGGGGTGTCTGTATAAGCACGTTAAAAGCTGTGTTTGTAGGTACCCAAGAGAAGTCGTAATTTTGAGTTATGAGCGAGTACGTTGAAGAATCATCCAGGTCTAAACATGGGACGCAGACGCAACCTTGTGTGTTACACTTGTGTTCAGGTAATATTGTGATCTGTCTGCTTACCCTTTTTGTTTTTTGGGCCGGTCAAATGTTGATGAGCTCTGGATGTGTATTTCCCAATCGTCACGTCAGACGTATGTGCACATCTACAACTCCTACGTGCACGATTACTAGCGGTTGCCACAACTGAACTACTATCTTTGAGGAACCAGTATTGAACGTAAAGGGGAACTCCCAGCCATTTAGATGGCCAACCACGTGCGGTCCGGAAGTCGAGACGCATACATCGCACCTCTACACTTACGAATACATGACATTGTGACGCGGCAGCTTCCGGAGGCAGTTTTACGATAGTTCACCTGAGTTCATTTGTTCGGTACTCACAGCTGTGTAGACACAAAAACGCACTCTACTACAGAGTGAGAGCCATACGTGTAAATATAGGGCGCAGTGCACCAGTATGCACTCGCACTGGAGTTCTCTATTGGAAGGGATTTTTCCTGCGAATTACGATGCTTCTTGCCGCACGGAAGGCTAGTTATTGCAGCTGACAGTACTGTCGGCGAACTCTGTTGTAACTGTACTCCATCATGCATAAACGAAATCGCCTACCACATAGACCAGAGACACTTTCTACAAGGGATATAGTACCTAAAGATATAACGTCCACAAGATTTGGACGGAAGGTACTCCACGGAACAGTCAACATTACAGGCGACATGCTGTGGTAGAGAACTTTCGGGAGAACGAACAGAGCAAGAGATGTAACACGTCGAAACTCATTTAGATACGTCCACATTAGCTGGCTTACACTTCAGCAGAAGATGCGACCACCAAGGTGTACGTCATGGACGGGGAACGATCAAATTCATTGATTCAAATCGAGACAGATTGAGTAAGCGCCCTGTGATTATATACGTACATATATATATATATATATATATATATATATATATATATGACCGACACCATATGTAAAAGCGCAGTTGGTACTGGCTTGTGGCTTTTCGGGGCGAAACGCTGGCTGCGTCGATACAAAGGTATACATGTCTGCCGATGAAGCCTCCCTGCCGGGCACACTATATTGTGATTTCTGTATCTAATTCCGAGCTCTTCAACCTAGACCGGCTTTCAAGTCTCCTTAAAAACTTCGACTTACAACTCAATAACGTGTGTAATGCGAACAAATGCGGAAAAGAACGTGTCTCTGTATGGTACCTGCGCAGTTGCGACGCAGTCATTGCTTCAGCCTATGCGGCATTAGTGTCAGGGCCTCCTCTCCTGTGGCAGTGGGACGCTTACGACTATGATAGACCTTCGTGTGTATGTGAAAAGAGCCAGGGCGTACGGGTTTTTTCTTTTGCAGAAAGCTGCAGGAGGGGAGCGGACGAGCCGAGTTAGAAATGAAGAAGTCTCGTCTGCGCGACTTGCAGTATAATTGGAAAACCGCGACATTAATATGATTTCAAAGGGGACTACCTCGGACGGGCGCAGCTCATAAAGAGCGACTGGTGTTAAATGGTTTTACGACCGCACGTGCTCTTCGTTCACCTACCAAGGTTTTTGTCTGTTTTTGTGGCCTATAGCCAAAAATCATGGCATCTGCTACGGCAGGCTTTTCGAATAACTGCTTCTCCCACTTTCCTGATCGTCACGTGGATGCCCTCCTCCGGGTAGACCTGCGCATGTCGCCCTGATGACAGGGGCGACGAGAGATATGCATGCGAAAGGTTAAATGATTGTTCTGGGCGTTCCTCATGAATTTGAGACACACCAACTCCACATACCAATTCCACTGAGCGCATTGAAAACAAATGATTTTTTTCTTAATGAGGAAGTCGGCCGCCACAGTCCGCGACTGGGCACGCGAGCAGAAAAATACGCGTGTAAACAAAGTAGCCAATAGAACACAGCACACTGCGCCAAGGTGGGTTGCTGTACGCAGATAAAGATACTTACACACACGTATGTACAGATATGTGTGTTCGTCCATGCACGTCAAGACCGTCTGTGCATCTACATCTTTGCAGGGCTCTCGCTTTCGACGCTCCCGCCAAATTCCTTGTAAGATTGTAGGTGCTCCTGGTGCTGTTATGATTGAATGACGATCTCATGTTCTGCCGCAAATCCTTTGAACATTTTCTAGCACGAAATTCGCCCTGAGGTTGATCATGTCTGTCCGACTCCTTCAACTGGCGCAAGCGAAAATGCTTTATGTATGCGAATGATTTGCACTTGTATACGAACATTTGTACCCACATAGAAATACGCCCGTGCACGCACAAGAGTTCAGGCGTTTGCGGTGTGTGGTGCCGCCCACTCTGCTATCCCTGGTGCGGGTTGCTGCGTAAAGTCTCTTGGGTTTGCGCTTCTGCGGCGGCTATTAATGGTAATGGTGCTGATTTGTTTAACCACATGAACGAAGGATGTATGCTGGCGAATGAAGCTTTTTGAATTACCACTAACTTCGTATCCCTACCGTTCAAGATGGTGAAAACGCGTGCACAGTATGCCCAAGCGAAGGCGGAGGATCTGTTGTTCCGACGCCGCCACAGTTCGCTCCAGCAGGTCCGGCAGAAAAAGCCGTCTATCATCGAAAGTGTACTCCTGCTGTAACGGTGCCTCTACGTAGTGCACCAGTTCCAACTGACAAAACAAAATCTACCTTCCAACCATGTCTGTCTTCTTTCGCAGTGCCCTAGCGGTGCAAGGCGAAGAGAGAAGAAACTGGAGCAGGAAGAAGGATTGGACATGCATAAAGCACAAAAGGCAGCAAGAATGCTGCCAGTGACACCCGAAGATCCCCAGCAGCACGAAGAGCCGATGCGACGCGCAGCGAAAGAAGGATCTCAGGCGAAACTTCGCCTGTATTGTCATTCGAAAGCAATAGGCGCCGAAGGCTTTCCAGCGACCGTGGGTCGTTCAACGCAAGAGAAGAGAGGCATCTGACGAAGTCTTTTTACGCTTCGGCTTTTTGTTCTACGTCGTATTCCTTCCTTCGGTGTATTAGAGGACGCTCGGACGGATCAACAAAGCCTCTGATGCCTCCTCGCGTCGCCCAAAACAAGACAAAGAGCAAGGATGTCGCTGCCAGCAACAGCGTGGGTGGTCTCGTGTCAGGCGATTTATGTTCGACTGGAACACGATTGTCGGTTCGATCATCAAAGTTGTCCCGCATAAAGCAGGTGGAATTTTCACTCTTGACGACAGTTCTACTGCCAATGCGCGTTTGCAGCAGTGGCGGCGCCTCGGTCAGCTAGTTCTGACGTACTGGTGTTACGCTTCGTTGTATTTGACTCGAAAGCCCTTCGCTTCGGCTCGCGGAACGCTTCAAATGAGACTCTCCCTCCCACTGAGGCGATGGGCTGGATAGACACAGCTTTGGTTGCGTATGCCTTCACACAGCTGTTTGTGGCCCCAACAGTTAGCGCAGGCTTCCAAGGGCGTATGAGCACGTTTTTCTGTTCTCCTTTCCTTTGCAGCAGCACATGCTGCTTCTATGTGGCCCTGGCACCAAATCACATGCTCCATCTGCAGCAGCTTCTCATTGTGTGGGGACTGAATGGTGCTGCTCAGGCACTCGTGTTTCCTTTCTAGTTGCAATTCTGCAGCAGTGGCTGGCTCAGCTTCCGGGAGGAGGGCTAGGCACTTTCGGTAAGCTTCGATGGAGAATCACCGTTTAGAGCATATTTCCTCTCCGTGACCTCGGTCACTTTTCAACCCGATTCTATGAGACTTTTCTTGCTACGTTGAGAAAACTTGAGTCTGCAAGGGCGTCCCCTATTCATGTGAAGCCTTCCGCGGTCTCACTGACCGTATACTGCTACAGACATATCTCTTCCTAATCTCAGAGAAGAACGTAACGCTTGAGCAGACTTGCGACACCATCAGCACTGCGCGTCATTTGCTCCATCTGCAGTCCACGTCCAGATGCGTCTTCCCACGATTCGTGTCCAGACAGGGCGACCTGCTGTACTGGCGCGCAATGCAGAACATTCTGCTGTTTGTTCCGATGTCAATGACGGGAGTGCACGAGATCACCTTTTTGTCACTCGCCCAGCCATTTTCTTTATATAAAAAGAGGAGCCAAATCACGGGATCCCGTAGTTGCCACGTATGGACAAGCTCGAGACCTAAGTTGATCGCAGGTAACACCACTCGCTAATTTTCTGTATAGTCGTACATATCTCCAGTGGCGAAAGAGATACCAATAGAGCATCCTGTTCACCCGCATATCACGGACAGCGGACACTGACGCTCACTGTGCGTTAAAGCCTATTATATCAGAGATTATCCGCGACGCCACGATTGAGAGCAGTTATATAGCTGCCTCAGTGGTTACCGTGGCGCGGCGCTTAGATTGCAAACGTAGAGGTGCCACTAGAAGTTTTCGCATGAACCATCCACATCACTTTCTTGTTGAGGGACCTTGCAATACTAGTAGAAACAGATGAGTCTACAGGGAGGTACGTAGTTCTACTCTTCTTGTTCAAAATCGCTCTCCCAACTACGTCCGGACTGACTGCGAGACAGGACAGTGCTCATTTTCTCCTGTATTAAATGACTTGCCTCCGGCACACTACTTACATAACCAGCTAGGAAGGGCCCGTAGAGTACGTGCGCATAAATAGAGTACCCAAGTCCCTGGTTAGCCAACAAACTTGAATACGCCAATCTGTCGCATTAGCTCCAACATACATGCTCCCTATTCATTGCATGCTGGCAAGAATTGCCTCTATCTTACATTGTGCATTTATCCTGGATACGCTTGTGCGTCTAACGTTCCAGTTTCCTACCACTCCACTCGAATCAGAGCGGTAGCGATCTGTCCTCGCTGCGTCGTTTAACAACATCTGCAAATTTCCACGTTATCGTAGAAGGGGCCAAGAATGCCTGTTGGGATTTTGTTTGTGGCGTACATCACGTATGTGCGTTAAGGTTTGAGTCACTACTGGGGTTTCTTTGTAGGTTTATGGTCAACCTGCCAACAGGTTGGCAGTATGGCGGCTTCGTATGTCACGGGAGTAATCCTCTCATCATCTGGCACTGAAGCCGCTCAGTCGGCTTACTTGCCTTTCAGGAGCATCTTCAGTGCAGACAATGCATGGAGATCGGCCTTTCTACCTACCTGCTGTAATTGTTCTCGGGTCAGGACTTGTGTTGTATGGATTGCTGATCGAGTCCCCTGGAATTTATTTGCCTAAAAACCATAGAATTTGCCAGCTCCCACACCAGAAGAGGCGCAGACAACAGTGCCAAACACGGGATATCAAACAGAAGGTGCGTCCACAGTTTTATGGCGGTACGCAGTACGCTAGATTGAAAAAATGCTCAATCAACGCGTTACTAATTCTGTGCTGCTTGCAGACTCTCAAACCGTCGTGGCGGGAAGTTCCAGAGTGCAGGTTACGCGGGACCTTCACGTGCGGCCGAGTCGATTGTCGCTAATGCTTAGGGCGGGCATTCCGCTTCTGAGCGGTGCTTACTTTTGCATGAAGCTGGTGCGCTATGCACTTATTAATTGGTTACCCCCTGCTTCTAGAAACACAATTCCGCTTCAACGCGCTGGAAACCAGTGAGTACTGAGAGAATCAGCAAACTTGGTGTCAGGTTGAGAATCTAGTACGGCATGATGTCTTCATGTTCACGGTTTGATATATCTGACTGTGATCGGTTTCTGCAACATGACGTTTTCAAGCTCAGGGTTTGCCGTATTCGACTGTGCTCGGTGCTGTGCAGCCCTGGGAGCGAATCTATTTGAAGTGGGTGGCGTGGCAGGAGCTATATCTGTCGGGTAAGACTTTCAGAGCTTTTGTAGGGAATCAAAAGTGAAGCTAGACGCGTCACAACAGCAGTCGCGTACAATTTGACGGGATGCCCAGATTAGCTCTGTAGAACCTGCAGCAAGCTGACCAGTAAAAGACGTCCGACACAAACTCATGAGGGTGCTCTAAGGAGCGGGGCGGCGCAGCGCAGAAGCTAGTAAATCCACTTTTTGATGACGCACGCTTTGCTAGTGGGATTTGTCGTCAACTTGAAAGGTACATTCGTGATCTGTTTGGCACGTTACATGCAGGTTAAGGAAGATTATTGTCGAGTAACGGCGCACTTTTTGTCATCTAGTCCTTGTTGACCTCCGTGAGGCTAATTTGACTGTGTTTTTACCGAGGAGTTAATACGGGAAAGCATTATCAGCTGTAAACAAATATTAGAAAAACGTCTCTTGATCTGTGGTGCGCCATATGCAGGTATATCTCTCAAAGCTTTTTAATGGCCGGTGCTTCGGTGTCATATCGCTTTTGTGTGCTTTGGCGACAACCGCAAGTTGGTGTCTGCTACGCGTGTCGATGACGCGTTCTAATGATATAAGAACTTTGACAACTGGAGCCGGAATACCACTATGGGAACAGCTAGTACTTATAGTTCTTGGCGCCAGCATCGCAGGTCCTGACAGCGTTTTAGGGGGTGGCTGCAGCCAGCGCCATCGAGAACGCTGGCTCCTTAACCGAAGACAACGAAACTACGACAGAAGCTTCAGCGGAAGACAAGGCTGATTACCAGGATCACAGGAAGGGATTGATTGCGACAGCTTCTTGTACGTAGAGGCACAAGAATAATTACGACATCGCTACTGCTGCAGGTTGGGCTTAGTCAGCAATTTGAACATGAACACTGATATCTAAGATTTCACCTAAGTTCTCTGATTACAGAAAATAGGGCGGCAGCGGGGCGCAGTAGACGTCGAGCCCCACACCTCCACTTGTTCCTGGAGATTTTTGTGCAGGCATTGTGAATGGCAGCGGAGTGTAGGCTCAGTCCTCCAAGCGCCTTTCACCCGCTCGTTATCAGTGCCTACGGGTGGAATCTGCCCGCTTATTTCGGCCAAGTGTCGATTATTTATCCCGTCAACAGCACATTCGCATATGATCACGTGTTTTGTTCCACCTGGAAACAGACATATAGTTCGTTAGTGCCATCCTGCGATTCTAGATCGTTTCTACCAGAATTCTAGCCGAACTGCAGCAGGAAAGAGGGTGGCACCTGTTCTGCATTACTAGAACTAGAGAGTAGTCAAAACTGCCGATGGGCTGAATATTCTCGCGCACCTTTTGCAATTGCACAAGGTGTCCGGGAGAGGTTCTGACACTTCTACGACTACCACCGATTATAGTTAGGTTACTGCTCACTCACACCATTGGGGCTTTACCTTTCGGACTGACAGTCAATATCAGCGCTTCAGTATGTAACTGTTGTACAGGTGGCAAGGTTTTCTTGCCTGGCTCGGGTGCATGTGCGCCTTTTCCGGGATTCTACTTTTCCCGCTGCTTCTCCGAGATGCGAAAAAGGTACGAGGAAAATACTGTTTTCAACCCTACAATGTAGATTTAGTGCGCAGGACCTGGCAAATGCGCGTTGTTATGAATATTGATAATTGCAGACAGGTAGTTTTTGTACACTCATTGACCATCGGCCTACACAGAACGCTCTGCAGATATATCTCTTTTGGTATACTCATACAAAGGGCCTGTCTCTAATTTGCCTCTGCAGTCACTTCCACATTATCATAATGTGTTTAGCAGGGGCGTTAAAATAAATAAAAGAGACAGCTGCGAGGCGATAGCCTGCGAAATATGCAGAGTACCGGCGACAGTCAACCGAAGTCGTACACAGCTGTTCCGTCTGGCCACATGAAATGTCATTTGCAGTGTCAGGCCGAGTCACGCTGGGATACCAGGAGCTCAAGAAAAAATCGATAAAAGTACAGCGACTCTGGAAAGCAGTGTACAAGTTCTCTTCTGGCGATACTGTGCAGCACTCCCGCTGCCAGGGTTCATGTTTAACAAGATCTTATCAAAAGCGGATTTTTCTTCCTCCATGTGTGCACCCAACATCGCAGAGTCTCACTCGTGATTCCTGCAGTGATTCCTGCAGTCCTGGACAATCAGGTCACTTTACCACGTCTCAACACGAAAGCATTTTTCTCGTTCGCCCGTCAAATTCATGGAGTTTCAGAGGATATACGTGTACACAGGATGTCCATACCTTATATTCCACTTTGCACATAATTACTTATATCGTTCATAGCGGAAGTTTCCTGCGTTGTACCCACTGAAGCGTACAAAGTTGCCGGCGGCGCTATGGCGCATACGGCAAGACTGGACGAGGCGGCGACGCTTGTTCCCTTATAAAGGTCCGGAGAACGGCAGAGGCGTTCTAATCGAAGTCAACTTTGCACTACTACGTACACCTGCGGAAGCATTGTCGAGTCAGTGAACTTACAAAAAGACACCCTGTGTCTTCTATCTTTCGCTGTGCGCGATTTATTTACGTGACCGTGGTTTGTTGGTGTCCTGTAATAAGCAAAAAGACCTAATTATGTGGCTTTCAGCACCGCGCTATCTGCACGCTCTCTTCCCTGGATAAATCAAGCGTCACTGGCGGGCAAGGTTAGCGGCGCAGGTTTACCTGTGCTACATATACGGATACTAATATGTGTGTTATGAGGGAATGAAAGCATCTTGGCACTTTACTGATATAACTGGCACTTTCACATAAAAATACTGTATAACCGATTGCCAAGAGTGATCAGCAAACGCAGCACATTCCTAACAAACCAGAGAGTGGCTGCACTTTGCACTCATCGGCTTCAAATTTACAGCTCTTTAGTGTAACTGTGCGTCAAGGTAAAACGTGTCATACAGCTACCCTCGAGTGCCCGCAGCCTCGCGAACAATTCCTTGTGTCACGTCTTGACTGAAGTACAGCAGCTATGTGAAAGCCACGTCACCGAATGGGGAGCCGATGTTTGCTGCACTTATTATGACACGTCTGTTCGATTGGGGGCACGAGCTCCTTGAGAACGGACAGTACAAGTCCCAGGAAAAATACTAGGTAGACGTTCACTATGGTAAAGGTATTCGGCGCAGCAGAAACTTGTCGGACACCGGGGCAATGACGCTGCAGAACTCAATTGCACTAACTAAAGGTGGCTTTCATGGCCTTTACCCAATATAAAGAAACGAATACAAATGTTAAAGTTTTATTGCTTGCCTTTCTGAGATGGAGCCGGTACGTTCCGATGTCGTGGTGATAATTCCAGTCAGTCTTCACGTGTTTGCGTGCTGAAGCAGCGCAAACGCCCGCCGCGCATGCCCGTGCCAGAGCGCTGTTGAGATCGGAAACCCAACTTTTGACGCTTTGCATTCAACGCTTCGATCCCCTGAACCCAAAAAGTTGTTGTTCTTTGGGTCTTTTCGCCGACCGCACGGTGTAGCAGCATGGATTAGCATGGTTTCTCCACGTTCGTTGGCGAAGGCCTCGCACGGACAAGGAGCCCATATCCTTATAAATGAAGAATTTTTGTAACGATCGTCAGACACCTCCAGCGAAGTTCAGGCGGAGTAGGAGTTCGAGGTTCTCACGGAAAAACAGGAGTCGTCAGGCGTATTCATTGTCCTAAACTTCACACTGCTGGCCTCTTCATGGCGCTGCCCTTCCGCAGCTGTTGGAACTA
>JAEOAE010003966.1:0-16349 GCA_036365155.1 Meriones psammophilus | reverse complement strand
TTGTTCAGGAAAATATAAATGCTTTCTCTAAATATCTTATCTTATACTATCAAAACTTACAGTAGTATACATGAGTCTTTTGTGGAGGCATATGAGAAGATTTGTTTATAAGTAAGAACATACAAAATATAACTGTTAATTTTAATGAATGTTTTTATGAAATGAAATATTTTATGAAATATTATAACTGTATTCCATACTTTAAAACATTTACCAAAAGCTTTCAGTGTGCAAACTCTCCTCAAAACAAACAAACAAACAAAAAACAAAAATCAAACCCCAACCTCATATTTGGAAGGAATATGAGATGATATAGAAAAGAGAGATGTCCTTCAATTGTGGAGCGCCACTGTTTGTCAGGCTGTTTTGTAATTGAGCTCTCAGTGGAAAAACATGTTTTCACCTTGGCCTTCAGCTAGAGTTAGGGATAGGCAGGATGTTTTGCCAAGTCTACATCATTTTGTTTAAGACAGCAGGCAGGATTTTTTTTTGTCATGTTCACAAATTTTCCTTGTGTGAGGATCACACAGACAGGTGGTCCAGGTGAGCAAGTCTGACTTCTCCATGAACACATTCATCAGACTCTGGTGCTTTGCTTTGACTGTGAAAAAGGGATCGTGGAATAAACTGGTGTGACAGTTTCTACTGGAAGCCCTCTAAAACAGATCCCACATTTAGTGTGTTGGTTTTAAATTTTGTTTTTCAATCCTCACTCTCCACTCAAGAACTGCTTTACTCTGATGGAAAGCTCCTGAAATTTATTATTGTTTTCATTATTAGTAATAATTCTTTAAATTCTATAAAAATCTGGCAAATAATTTCATATATTCTCTCAATAATTGGGTTATTTTCTTTGATTTATTAATTTCTTCAACTTAAAAATATATGAACTCTGTTGTGTGCATGTGTGTGATGGTATGTAGATGGCAGTAAGAGGTCAACTTATTGCTGTCTATAATCTACTTCCCCAATGTGAGTTCTAGAGATGACACCCAGAGAGTCATTTGGATCAAGTGATCTCATTCGTCCTTATTTAGGTTTAAAAATTATTTATGTATATGCTGGTGTCTAAGTGTGTGTATGCCACAGCTCAAGAATACAAATGACAGAAAACATGTAGGAGTCATATGAGTCTCTGAGAAATTGAACACAGATTATCAGGCATCCACCTTCACCACTGAGACAATTCTCTGCTATATATTTGTGTTTCTGAGAAATGTTATGAACACTGTTTACTTGTTTAGGCATATCAACACTGATGTATGTCCAGGCATGTCTAGACTTCACTACCTCACATAACCATAGCCATTTTGTTTTTAAGTATCCATTTTGACCAGAAGGTAGAATTAAGTTCACATTCTCAGGGTCTGCCAGCCTGAGAGCTTGAATAGCCTTTTACTTACAATTCAGTACTTGTTAAACATTCTGCCTGAGTTAATAATATATGCTCTACTTAAAAAACACACACAATACACTTACTTCTATGTTCTTTTCTCCCAGAATAATGGGGAACTGGAAAGTCCCCAAGCCTATATCCTAATTCATCAGCTTAAAATTCATTGTCTCACTAGCTAGATACAATACACTTGGAACAAAATCAATTCTTCTATTTAGCTAGGAAAATGATGTAATGCTACCCTCCCCTTGCTTCCCACCTGGTTATCTGGTTGTTTCCTGGTAAGTTTTTCTTATGAGAGGCCCATCTTAGAAACAGACTGGTGTCACAATCTGGTTCCTGCATGCAGGCTGTGTCCCGACCAATCAGATTTTGTTCATCATTCAATAAGCTACTTTGAGTTTGAGTCTGTCATTCAAGTGGTCAGGTTGTGGCTATTCCTGAACCCATAACATACTTCTAAAAATAAACTAACACATTAAAAAATACAGCAATACATTCTCTTCTTTGCAAATGGGATTTATTATTCAAATTGTCCTTTTTTCTCCATCTTTAGATGACAATGATTACAACTTGAAAAGAAGACAATGTATTTACATTATAATGTTTCAACCAATGTTATTTGAGAATCAATGAGATGGCTCAGTGGGAAGTGTCCATGGTGTGTAAACCTGGCAACATGATCTTTGATCACCATGAAGGCAGGCTAAAATTACAACACACAAAGTGCTTCCAGTCTCCACATATGTGCCATGGTCCACAAACTGTAATAATCAAATACATATATACACACATACACAAATACACAAGAATTTCTTAAGATACATCTTATTCCTGTTCCAACATCTATCATCACTACATAATTCCATTAACAGGAAGTACTTCAAGATGAAGTGCCAAATGGATCTCTAATGAGAACATGATGACTTGTGGAATGCCACATAATATAGACACATCCATAGAACCCCAAACTATGATGTGAAATATACAGAAGACTCATGATTATTTTACTTCATTATGTCTCTATCAGATAGATGAAAATGCAAAGGTTTCATTTACCATATTAAATATATTCACAGGGTTTCAGTGCAGTATGAATTCTTTCATGCTAATGAAGGCTATATAGATATATACAAAGGCTTAATCATTACAATCATTCATAGGGTTTCTCTCTAGTATTTGTATTTGATGTCTTTGGAGATGACTGTTTTGTGAAAAGTCTTTATCATGTTGTTTACATTGATTGTGTTCCTCTTCAGTATGTGTTCATTTATGTATTTGAAGATAAGTATCTTCTGAAAAGCCTTTACCACACTGGTTACATTCATAGGGTTTCTCTCCAGTATGGGTCCTTTCATGGTTTCAGAGCTGACTGCATCGTGAATAGGCTTTATCACAATGATTACATTTGTAGGGTTTCTCTCCAGTATGTGTTCTTTTATGGTTTTGGAGATGACAGTTTTGTGAAAACACTTTACCACACTGGTTACATGCATAAGATTTCTCTCCAGTATGTGTTCTTTTATGTGTTTGTAGACTACTGTGATACAAGAAGGCTTTACCACAGTGGTTACATTTATAGGGTCTCTCTCCAGTATGTGTTCTTTTATGAATTTTCAGAATGCTGTGACGAGAAAAGGCTTTACCACACTGGTTACAGTCATAGGGTTTCTCTCCAGTATGTGTTCTTTTATGTATTCGGAGACTACTGTGAAATGAAAAGGCTTTACCACATGTATTACATTCATAGGTCTTCTCTCCAGCATGTGTTCTTTTATGTCTTTGGAACTGACTGTCACCTGAAATGGCTTTACCACCTTGGTTATATTCAGAGGATTTCTCTCCAGTATGTGTTTTTTCATGCCTGCAAAGACAATTGGTACATGTGTAAGCTTTTCCATATTCACTACATTAATAAAGCTTTTTGTCTGTATGAATTAATTTTATAATTTGATCTAATTGTAAAGAAAAACCAAAAATTATGGTTTTATCACTTTGTTCACATTCATAGTTTTCCCATTCATTATGATATTTTTTTGTGTCTCTGAAGATACTTGTGATGATAAGAGCATTAATTACATAGTTCATATTATAGCATACACTTTCTATGAGGTTTTTTTATATATTTGATCAAGAAGTACTCAGAGGTTTATTATAATGATTGCATTAATATATTTTCCATAGAGTGACTCACATTAGTAAAGCGAACCAGGACAAACTGAAGAAATTTCATATTCCTAGTACTTACAGGGATTTTCCACAGTGTAAAATTGCAGATGTATTCCAAATGAAGTTGGAAAAATAATTAATTGTATTAGTTTAATGTATTAGTAGTCCCAGACTTAGAGTTGATTGTGTACATATGACACAGTTTATAATTTATATATTAACAATGAATTAACTAAAAATGAAGTATAGATTCACAGTGTTATCATTACCCATTTTCTGTTGTTTAGATGTACTGGATATTTTAGAATGCACTGACCTATGCTGATGTATGTATACGTGAACTTTACTTGGGAATAGTATGCTTTGCTGGATTTGCTCCAAAAGTCTCCACAAGCATGTGATGCTTGAGACCTAAAAGAACCTCTCTCCTATAGGTTGAACAGTGATTTTTTTTCATTTTAATAACAATTTAATCATTATTAACTAATTAATAATTAATAATAAAGTAACTGTAATCTTGTATCACATATCAAAAGCGTATTCAAAGTGGGGACTACTACATTTCTTCAGACTGTTCTCAGAGAGAAAAAATATGTTGCTTCTTTCAGTATCCCTATGCTCACATGGCTTGCAACTATTTTGACAAATAATTACCTATTAAAAGAAAAATAACAAGTCAAAGATTACCACATTTATGCAGTTTGATATTTTGTACCTCATGGACATGTGGAATAGGGATTAAGGTTTCTCTACAACATCCTGACTTATAAAATGTCCCTATCACTAAATGAGTATATGAATGAGTAACACCAGCTTTAGTGTGTACTATTGCTTATTAGAAGATTATTGGACATATACTATCACCTATTCAATGCATATTCATTGCAATGTTTGTGTGGTATGAAAAGATACAGATTTGGAGTTCTACAGCATAGGTCTGATGTGCCTATGATTCAGATGGTTGAAATCTGTTAATGGATTATTTCCTTGTCTTTCTTAGAAGAATGCTTTACAAAGAAAAATCAGATACCTGACGTTGAGGTATTTGGATTTGTGAGAATGTAATAATCATCAATAAACTTGAAGTATTGCTTTTTTACACTGTTGCTTTTCATTAAAACTTCTGGGACACATTAACATTTCTTCAGAGGCACTCTGAAAACTCATATTCACATCAGCTTGCACATGAAAATTACCTTCCAAGGCTTCCAGAAGGTTGACAACATTCTGCAATAGTATGGTGTTCCCAATTGTAACCTAAAATGTGTACCAGAAAATAAATGATCAACTATTAGAAATTCCACAAATTTTAAGTTTCTATTTTCTATGAATTGTAGAATGATGCCTGATTTATTCAGCTTATTCTTCCTTCATTACACTTAAAATTACAGAAGAACACCAATAACCACAATATCATCATCAGAAACAGTTGTCTCATTGTTTTAGAAAGTGAAAGTAAATTCATAGTCCTACCAATAACAAACAGGTTCCTGTAGGTCTCCAGCATCACATCTTTGTAGAGATTCTTCTGGGAAGGATCCAGCAAAGCCCACTCTTCCTGAGTGAAGATCACATGCAAATCATCATAGATCAATGCATCCTGAAATATTCCATACATGCAAACAACAGAAAGCACCATAGTGACATCACTTTAAATGTATAGTTTATGGAAAATATATTCATAAAATTCTGATGCTTCCCCTACTTATTTCCTTACATAAAAGTACTAATGTAATCTCTAAGTCATTTTAGAAGGAAACTGATTAATGAGGTCCACCTTTTAATTTTCTGCAGCCTCAGAATAGGATATTTCCTGGCAAGAGAAATGCTAATTCACAGAAAAAAAAAGAGAGAGACACAACAAACAGAAAAAGAAGTACTGAGCACACATCAAAGAAATTGTATGAACAATTAATAAATTTATGGGCATGCTGAGAGTGTTGTCTCATGCATTTAATCCTAGCACTCTAAAGGCAGAGACAGAGCTGGATTCCAGCCTGGTTGTGTTATGTGCTCTAGGACAGGTACACATACATTTTAAGGACCTGTCTCCCCTGTAAAAATCACTGTAATAATAAAAAACAACTAAAAAACTCAGAGCATTTGTCCCTATAAAGAATTATACATCCACTCCAGTTCTGTATTCATCTTCTAAAAACCTGAAGGGTCCCAGAATAAACCATAATATTAGTAACATCTTCCTAAAAGGAAATGCATGTTTAAACAGTTATGAATGGACAAATGAAATATTAGCAATGAAAGTGTTGATCATACAAAAGCAACAGAAGGCAAAACGAATAGGTCAGCAGTGAAGAGCTCCTGCTGTTCTTGCAAATAATTGAGCACAATTTCCAGTATTTACATGAAGCTTACAACTATCCATTTTATTTGAACTTCAGGAGCTCTGAAGTTATCTTCTGAGTACTGTGAGGACTACTTCTAACTACTGTGAGGCACACATGAGATTATATATTCATGCATACAGGTAAAATACTCATATTCATTTAAAATCTTCAAAACAAACAGATAGGTTGGAAGAATGTCATGCACCTGGAATGTAATGATTCTGAAGACTCAGGAAGTATTAATGAGGTTAACATAGGCCATCCTAAGAAATAGAATATATTTTACCAAATTTAATAATTCAAATGTGGATGTGGATGGAAATCAAAACAGTGGCATATGCTTGACATGTACAGAAACCCACATTCCAGGATCATCAGCAAACAATGTTAAAACAAGAAAAAAAACATGCCTATTGTGACACATTTAATTGCTACACTCTGGAGCCAGAGTCAGGGGGAGCTTGAAGGTCAAGGTTAAGGTCAAGAAATAATTAAATTTATTTATTATGTATACAATGTTCTGTGTATATGTACACCTGAATGCTAGAGAAGGGTGCCAGATCTCATTATAGATGATTTTAAACCACCACGTGTGTTCTGGGAATAGAACTCAAAACGTCTGGAAGAGTAGCTTATCCTTTGAGCCATATCTACAGCCCTATTGATCGTTTTTGAGACACAGTCCCCATTCCCTAGAGCTTTCTCCATAAATGGAGGTCACCAGAAAGGTGGGTTATGGCACTGCAGTTCCTCATGCACCCCTTATGATTGCAGGCAAACCCAGAACCACTGAAGTCCATAATGAAAACAATGATAAATTCTATTTTTTTATTTTTTTAATTTTTTAATATTTTAAAATTTATTACAATTTATTCACTTTTCATCCCATCTGTATCCCCCTCTCTTGTTCCCCTGCAATCTTGGCCTCCCTCCCTCTTCTCCTCATGCCCCTCCCCCAGTCCATTGATAGGAGAGATCCTCCTCCCCCTCAATCTGACCCTGAGTATCTTTTCTTTATGTTTTTATTTTTTTAATAAATTACAGTTCATTCACTTCGTATCACATCTGTAGACCCCTCCCTCATCTTCTCAGCAATTAAAAACAAGGAAATCATAAAATTTTAGACAAATGGTGGGAACTAGAAAAGATCATCCTGAGTGAGGTAGCTCAGAAGCAGAAAGACATACATGGTATATACTCATTTATAAGTGGTTATTAGACTATAATATAGGATAAACATACTAAACTCTGTACAGTTAAAGAAGCTAAGGAAGAAGGAGGAACCTGGGTAGGATGGTCAATCATCACTCAGAAAGACAAATGGGATGGACATTGCAATAGTGAGAAAACAGGAGCCTATAACAGAGGGCCTTAGAAAGGCTCTACCCAACAAGGCATCAAAGCAGATGCTTAAATTCTGACTTCATGCACAAGATGTAAAATCTACCATATCTAATAGCATAACACCATGCACACTTGAGACACGTCTGCAGTTTAGAAACTCATTGTATATCCTGGGATTGATTTCTTTAAGGCACCTCATTGTGGCTGCTATTAGTGGAAAGGTTAAAGGATGCAAACCAACTGTTTTTAAAGTGTGATCAACATTTCTTCCTTCACACCAGTTTCTAACATATGTGTAAAATTTATCAGGAAAAAATTATTTTAGAAAGCAATGTTGAAAACTTCTACAAATTTGACCTTTATTTTCTAACCCGTCTTCCCACTACACACAAAACTAGTACAATAGTGTGGACAATGATATTATAAGCATCAGAGCTTCCTATGGCCAAAGTAGCAGAGCCTCCCCCTCCAAAGGAATCCATAGCCAGGAATGTTCAAAGGCCAAGGGCCTCTGTTCTGGCAACTAGGTATGTGAAAAGACCCACAGTCTGGTTCATAGTCTATCCCAGTCACAAGAGGTTGAGCTCTGTCAGCTCAGCAGACCTGCTCCTACTGGTGTTGGGACAGGAAATCCATAATCCTCCAAGCCATGGCTGTGTCTAACTCACATCTTGCTAGAGGAAAAACCACAGCAAAATACTAGAAATATCCTATATTCTACCTCCCAATGATACTCTGTCCTGATTGTGAAGTCTTGTCAGGGTCCATCACTAACTTGGAGCAGACATTTGAGCCTCAGGACTATAGCAGCTCTTCTACTGGATTATTAGAGATCAAATGGCTCAGAGGGATGGCACAGGCCTTCTCAGCACTGACTTTCCATGGTAGGGGCAAACAGAGCCATAAACTGTTAAATTTTTATTTTTAGTAAAACCTTACACTGTCCTAGGGAACATGTTCACCTTATAAGGCACAGGGTCTTTATGTGCAAATTCCATTACACTCTCAATGTCAATTGAAGTCATTTCTACCTCACAGCTAAGGAATCCAGCAACAAACCTTCAGTCAAATTCAAACACGAACAACAAATGAAGGCAAAATGTGATGACTATGAATTTAAAACTTTAAATAATGCTAAATGGGAGGTGAATGAAAAATAAAAATGGAAATACTTTTCCTAAGTATGATGGAGTAGAAATATTATTATATATAAAACAGAGAGAATACCCAGGCTGTCACATCAGGGAGAGTCTAGAGTTGACATGACCCTGAGCCATGTTAGGAAACAGAAGAGAGAAGTAGGGGGGAGCCAGAACAAGAGTCTAGGACAGTAAATGATAAATTAAAAAAAAAAAACAGGTAAGCAACATGGTTGAATTACATAGATAAGGGTAAATGGGAGAAAGACTGCACAAATCATTACCCTGCAACATGTAGGGAATGAGGGATTCTGGGAGAACCTGGTAGGGAGATCTGCTTTTTTAATAGTCACCTCAGCCTTAAAAAAAAAAAAAAAAAAAAAAAAAAAAAAACAAAAACAAAACAAAACTAGGGATTGAGATTTAACAGTGGGGAGAAATTAGAAGACTGAAATGATTTAACTATACTCTCAGAAATCACTTTTAAATGTTGAGAAAGGCTTTATGGCCCAGTATTATCCAGAGGTAGACATATGCACAAGAGTACACCAAGTGTGACAGACACATTTTCTCTCAGACTATACATTTTTAGACAGGAAAAAAATAACATTCCTGTTAGGCACTGCCACACCACTTTTTCAAGATCTTCTGTGTTGGTTGAATGAATGCAACTACAATAATTTTATTTCTAGAGATAAGTTCAGGTCCATATCCAGATTCTTTATTTGCCTGGTGTTTGAACCCAAAACATGACCAGGTTAGACTTCAGTGATTATCTACAATTGATTTCCTGCTTACCCACTGCTAATGCCAGCTACCATCAAAGCAGAAAAGATCTCACCTTCTTCCTCCTCATCATCCATTCCTCATTGACCAGTCATGGCCCAGCCTGGACAGTTTCAAGACTCACTGGGCAGCAGAGGCAGGATTAGGAATTCAAAACAATATGGGAAATTTACACAGCAAAGATTATCATAAGATGTCTTGCCCATGTGCCAGAACTATGTTTTTCTCAAGAAGTAAACTTCAACTTTATGGCACTTCTGGCTTTAATGTTGGCTGTACTTCTGTAATGGCCCATTAAGCAGCTTGTTAGACACCTTTCCTTTGACATGGAGATGGCCAATGGATGCTATGAATCAGGGCTTGGTTATGTATTGGAAACAAACTGTTGACAATACTCGTGGAAAACATTTGTTTCCTAGCATCTTAATCTCTAACAGATCTGGTTGGCAGGTCTGTTTTAAAAGATTCTTTAGATAAACTCTACTTGGTGTGACTTCCTGTCTCCTAAACACTAGTAAATCCCTTACATCAACAATTGTACCTGTTTACATCACAGCTTTACAGGGAAGTGCTACTCAACACATGTTATTTACAACCTCCACAGATTTACTCCAAATGAATCTTACATCTACATGTTAAATGCCACTGGCAGAACTTTTAGAAGATACTAAAGAAACTAGGCCTCTCCGAGTTTGCATCCTGCAAAGGACATTTCTTCCTTCAAATCTCTAATGCAAATGCTTTGTGAACATGCAGTTCCATAGTGTGTAAGGAAGACAGCCTCCAGAGCACAGCCTCCTCCAAGCAACTCTTACATTTTGCTTCCCCATTTTGCTAGCAATGTCGAACTAGCTTCACATTCCCAAGCTTGAAGAGCCATCTCCCACATGGTGCCTTAAACATTTTACTAAGTATCTGTTAATTCATTAAACTTACTGTTACCTTAACGGAGGTGCCTAAATAGTAAAAATATATTGCCTACAAAGACCTTACTAACAGAGGACCCAGTTCTTTGTTGCCTTATCACGTTGAGTTCTGGAGCAAATGTAAAGGGATATAAATTAAGGACCTTGGATTTTTAGAAAACAGTTAAAGGCCTTGATGCCAGGTGTCCTGGATGAGCACAGCTGCCAACAGAAGCACCATTGCTTAACCCACAATGTTAAAATTTGAGTCGATGACCCCAACACTCACCAAGGGCCCCTCACCCTGTAGATTTAACCCTTTAAATATACAATAACGCTTACCCTCGGGCACAGTTCAGATCCTGATCTGGCTGCTTCCCTGAGCTCAGAAAATAAAACTTTCATTTTAACTTCTGTGCCTGAGGTGAGATTTCTCGGCTTCACCCCTAACCCAATACAGGGCAGATATTCAGATGACCCCACTGTGTTCACGGCTAGGACAAGGGATCGCTCCTGTGGATGCTTCTGGCTGCCGGTTCTCACACAGCCCCAAAAAGGACCCTACATGTAGGTCCTGCTCTTAAGGCTCCTGCTCCACCAGGTTGGGGGCAGCGGCCTCACACTCACCATGTTGTGACTTTGGAACTCCCCTAATATCCCCTCACTGCACACAGCAGTGATCCATTCAAGCCTGCTCAGCTACAGCACGAAAAAGCACCACGGCGGCAGGAAGAATCCGCCTCTTCCTCTGACTGGTGCGATGGCCTCAGCGTCTTGATTAGCCAGTGAGTCTTGAGTGACATGAGCACCTCCCTTAGGGTGTGCTGAAAGGATAGGGCTTAGTGATTCCTAGCTCAGGCTTCCATTTCAGGACCAAACCATTTTCAGATCCGTAGAGATTTGTATTTCAGTATCATATGTGCCAGTTCTCCCCTAGAGTACCTTCTGTGTTCCAGCACAGAGTAGGCACTTCCCCCTTTCCTCCTGTTATCAAGCTGGATAGCTGAACAACCTGCAGGGGAGTGAACAATCTGTCCTTCAGATGAAAGGTTGCCAAGAATATTAATAATTAAAGAGAAATTTTAGAAAATGCAATGAGATTTTTTTTTCTGTGACTTCAAGCTGGAATAAGGAAACTGCAGTAACTTTTCCCCAGGAAGTTCTGAGACAGCCCAGGGGGAGGGAGATGGAAACACACGGCACATTGGAGCACTATTATCAGACACAACTTCTTTTTTAACTTTATTATTAGCATTTAATTCAATTTATTGAATTTGTATCCAAGCTGTGTTTCCCCTCTCTGGTCTCCTCCCAATGCTACCCTCTCTCCCTCTTTTCCTACTATGCCTCTTCCCTAGTCCACTGATAGGTGAGGTCTTCGTCCCCTTCTCTATGACCCTAGCCTCTCAGGTCTCATTGAGATTGGATGCATTGTCTTCCTCTGTGGCCTGGCAAGGCTGCTCCCCACAGAGAACCTGTCACTGAGTTTATGCCGGAGAAAGCCCATGTTCCCCTTATTAGGGAACCCACTTGGAGACTGACTCTATGGGCTAGAACTGAGGAAGGGTTTTAGGTCCTCTTCATGCTTGGTCCTTGGTTGGATTATCAGTCTCTGCAGAGCCCCCATGGCTCAGTTTGTTTGTTTGTTTGTTTGGCTCTGTTGATCTCCTTTTGGAGTTTCTGTCCACACCAGGCAATTCTAGCTCCCTCTTTTTTTTTTTTTTTTCATAAGATTACCTACACTCTGCCCAAACTTTGGATATGAGTCTCAGCCTCTGCTTCAATACCTGGATCAGTAGAGTCTTTCAGAGGGCATCTGTGGAAGGCTCCTGTCAGGTACCCTGCATTCTTCTGCTTCTGATGTCTATCCCGTTTGTCTTTCTGAATGAGGATTGAGCATCTTCCCTAGGATCTTCCTTGTTTAGCTTCTTTAACAGTATAGATTTAATATGTTTATCCTTTGTTTTATGTCTAATATCCACTTATGGGTGAGTGTATAGCATGTGTGTCTTTTTTTCTGGGTTACCTCACTCAAGATGATCTTTTCTAGCTCTCACCATTTGCCTGCAAATTTTATGATTTTCTTGTTTTTAATAGGTGAGTAGTACTCCACTGTGCTTTTTAATTCTTTTTCTTTAGAGTTCTTTGTACATAGACATTAATCAACTGACAAATATATATCAAGAAATAATTCTTTCCCTTTTTGATGGCTTCTTTCTTTTCATTGTATTGCTCATTTTGTTGTTGTTGTTGTTGTACAAAGGCTTTTTAATTTCAGAAAGTCCTACATTCTTGTGCAAATAATCTTATTCAGAAGGTGCTATATCATGTGTGGGTCATATGGAGTTCTTATTATGTTTTCTTCTGACAGTTTCAGTGTTTTAAGTTTCATAATTATGAGTTTGATCCTTTTGGAGTTAATTTTTGTAGAGGTGTTAGACATGAGTTTAATATCATTGTTCTACTGTGTTCATTCATTTTTCCATTTTTTAAAGATGTGTTTTGTTGTCAACCTGATGTGTTGTTGTCTTTATTAAATATTAAACAACTGAAATAATATGTGCTCATATATAGGTATTAAATTTCATTTCATTGGTCTTCAAGTTGTTTTTTTTTTTTTTTTTGGCAGTGCCATTTATTTTCATTGTTGTTGTTTTACTATTGCTTTCCAACCATGACTCCTGCTACTCCTCTCGCCCCTCCATCATATCCGTATTATTTTGGATATCCTCAGTGTGTTGAATTTCTTTTAGTTTTGCTATGACTCTCTTCAGACAGAAAAGGGATCTTGGAACTACAGCCACCATTGTTACTACCATCTCATTACGGCTGTTGAGCTACCACCGGGCATTAGCCATGAGTCATACTGGGCAGACTACTCAGACCCTGATCAATCATTTAGCCAATGTAGCTCATGCCTTAGTTGTACATAAAGGAATTAATGCTCAACTAAAAGGAAGCTTGATGGTGTTCAATCAGAGGAATGACCTCGTGCAGGAGCAAACTGATACCCTATGGCAAATCGCTCAACTTGGCTGTCAATGAAAATATGCTGGACTTTGTGTTACTAGCATACAACATGAGAATTTTTCCTGTGCTGCAAATCTGTCTAAACAATTGTCGAGCTATATTTTTAGGTAATTGGACTGAGAATTGATACTACGATGGAGCAGCTGAGAGTGGCCATTGTCACAGTAAATTCTACCAGAGTGGACACAGGACTAGCCACAGGATTATCATCATGGATTGCTGCAGCCATGAATCATCTGAAGGAATGGGCGGGCATGGGAGCATTAGCAGGCCATCTGGTGTTGGTCTCCTTGGTTTGCCTGTGGTATATATGCAAGATTAGAGTCTCACAACAGTGTGATGCAGCCATGATCATTCAGGCCTTTACAGCCATTGAAGCAGGACATTCTCCCAAGCATGGTTGGATACCATAAAAGCTAAAATGTTATGCTCAGGATGCGAGGCTAAGCACTGCACTCAGGGTTGGCCGCTTTGACCCAGAGAAGAGCATGTCTGATTGCATGGGGTTGATGCCCCAGGTCCCGCCTCTGAGAAAAAGGTATCGGACGGGTCTGATGCTCTTTTGGGTGGATGACACCTAAATGAACATCGGTACAAAGTCCCAATTTATTTCTAATATCAGAGATCAGACCTCTACTCTTGCCTGATGCGTCTAAAACAAAAAGGGGAACTGTAGAGAGCTGCGAATGCTATGCCTTAAAGATGGAGCTGGTTTCCGCTTTCCACCTTCCCGATGGTGAGTGCTCTCTGACACCTAACAATTCCACATTTGGCTAAGGCTGAGGATCTGGCTTGCTTCTATGTATATGGACCTATCTGCATTGCCCACGTGGCACGCCTGGGTTGGCTACCCAGAGGCTATTTAAGCTGTGGGCTGGCTTTCCCCTGGGTCCGAGGATTGTTCAAGGTTCCTGAATAAACTGCATTGAAAAAAAAAAAAAAAAAACAGTATAGATTTAATATGTTTATCCTTTGTTTTATGTCTAATATCCACTTATGGGTGAGTGTATAGCATGTGTGTCTTTTTTTCTGGGTTACCTCACTCAAGATGATCTTTTCTAGCTCTCACCATTTGCCTGCAAATTTTATGATTTTCTTGTTTTTAATAGGTGAGTAGTACTCCACTGTGCTTTTTAATTCTTTTTCTTTAGAGTTCTTTGTACATAGACATTAATCAACTGACAAATATATATCAAGAAATAATTCTTTCCCTTTTTGATGGCTTCTTTCTTTTCATTGTATTGCTCATTTTGTTGTTGTTGTTGTACAAAGGCTTTTTAATTTCAGGAAGTCCTACATTCTTGTGCAAATAATCTTATTCAGAAGGTGCTATATCATGTGTGGGGTCATATGGAGTTCTTATTATGTTTTCTTCTGACAGTTTCAGTGTTTTAAGTTTCATAATTATGAGTTTGATCCTTTTGGAGTTAATTTTTGTAGAGGTGTTAGACATGAGTTTAATATCATTGTTCTACTGTGTTCATTCATTTTTCCATTTTTTAAAGATGTGTTTTGTTGTCAACCTGATGTGTTGTTGTCTTTATTAAATATTAAACAACTGAAATAATATGTGCTCATATATAGGTATTAAATTTCATTTCATTGGTCTTCAAGTTGTTTTTTTTTTTTTTTTTTGGCAGTGCCATTTATTTTCATTGTTGTTGTTTTACTATTGCTTTCCAACCATGACTCCTGCTACTCCTCTCGCCCCTCCATCATATCCGTATTATTTTGGATATCCTCAGTGTGTTGAATTTCTTTTAGTTTTTTTTTTTTTTTTTTCTATTTGTGAAGAGTGAAATCATGCTTTTTATTGCATTTGCATTGAATTTGTGAATAGCTTTTTGTACAATGGTCATTTTCAAAATTTTAACAATCCAGGAAAATGGGATGCCTCTTCATTTTCCAGTGTCTTTCTTGATTTCTTTAAGTGTTTGAAGTTCTCATTGTAGGTTTATTTTTTCTTTCATCTTTTTATTACTAGGTATTTTACTTTCCTTCAAACATTTCTGAATGGGAGTGTGTCCAAAATCTATTTTGAATGTTTGCTGTTGGTGCATACAAAAGGAAATAGATTTGTGCAAGTTGATTCTGTATCCTGTCACATAGCTGTATTTGTTAAGTATTTCATAAATTTTTGTGATAGAATTTTGAGGAATTCTAATGCATATTATTACATCATCTGCAAATAATGGTAGTTTGAACTCTAGTTTCCATTTTTATAATCCATTACTTATCTTTCTTTATTGCTTTAGCTAGTACTTTGTGCAAAATATTGGAAAGGAGTAGGGATAGTGCACACAGATGAGTAACTTCTGACTTGAGTAAACTTGACTAAACCTTTTCTCCATTAGGGATGATGTTGGATGCAGGTTTCTTATCTATAGGTTTTATTGTGTTGAGAGATGTACCCTCTAGCCTTACAACTTTTGAAACTTTTCTGATAAAAACATGTTGGATATTAAAAGATTTTTCTTGGGTTTTTGTTTAATCTATTTAGATGTTTATGTGATTTTTGTTTATATTTATTTTATGTGTTTTTTTCCTCAGGGATAAGCAATTTGTTCAGAGTGGATAATGGTTTTGATGTATGTCTGTATTCTCTTTACAAGAATTTTATTAGAATTTTGAGTCTATTATTATCATGGATATTGGCCTTTGTTTTTCTTTTTGTGTAATTTAAAACCGTTAGGTTATGACAGCCATTTTGAAGTGCTCCTTCTGTTTCTTTTTCTTTTCTTTTCTTGATGGTTTAGGAGGATTACTGTAGTTCCTTTTTGAACATCTGGTATAATTCTGATGTGACTTCAACTGAACATGGAATTTTTAAGGTGAGGGATCTTTTGTTAATATTTGAATCTCATCATGTGTTATGAGTCTCTTTATGATGTTGAATTATTGTTTTAATTTAGGCGGTTTTTCCCAATCTAAAATGTATCCCCTTTCATGTACAGTTTCAAACTAGAATTCAGCATTCATTTTCTTGTTTTAAAATAGTTTCTTACAATGTTCTGAATTTCTTTGTTGTCTGTTGTAGTTTTTTTCCTCTCACTTCTGATTCTGTAAATACAAGTCCTCTCTTTTTGGGGTTTACTTGAGCCCAGTGTCTGTGAATATCATTTGCCTTTGAAGAGAGCCAGCTCTTATCTTGGTCATTTCTTTGTGATAAGCATCTCTCCACTGAATAAACTATGTCAATTCAAGCCAAGTTAGAGTTGATGAATTCATATTTATT
>JAEOAE010001035.1:0-13889 GCA_036365155.1 Meriones psammophilus | reverse complement strand
TGAGGTTCTGAAGGCATCTCCTGGCTATGCTGGGTGCACCCCTCTAACGGTTCTGGTGGCTTTAGAGGTTTGTCCAGGTGGGTCAGTAGTAGACTGATTGTTTCTCATGCCTCTTGGGCTTCCTTGGGATGATGGATGATGGTTTGGTCTACATATAGCTCACTTATGCTAGCTCTGCTGGCTCTGTGTCCCAGGTGGGTTAGGCAGATCAGGCCAGTTTAGGGCTTTTTTAGTGTTTCATTTATACTATCATTTGTTGAACTCCTTTCATCAATTTATTTCACTGTTCATTTTATTTTCACAGATTTCATTAATGGATTTATTTATATCCTCTTTAAGAAACTTGAACATACCCAGGATCCTCCTTCTTGATTAGTTCCTTAGGTGTACAGATTTTAGTATGATTATCCTATTCATGTTTAATATCCACTTATAAGTGAGTATATACCATGTGTGTCTTTTTGCTTCTGGGATACCTTACTCAGGATGATCTTTTCCAGTTCCCACCATTTTCCTGCAAATTTCATGATGTCTTTGTTTTAATTGTCGAGTAGTATTCCATTATGTAAATGTACCACAATTTCTGTATCCATTCCTTAACTGAGGGACATATAGGTTGTTTCCAGCTTCTGGCTATTACAAATAAAGCTGCTATGAACATGGTTGAACAAATGTCTTCGTTGTATACTTGAACAACTTTTGTATGTATGCCTAGGATGGTATAGCTGGGTCTTGAGGTAGCACTATTCCCAATTGTCTGAGAAAGTGCCAGATTGATTTCCAAAGTGGTTGTACAAGTTTACATTCCCACCAGCAATGGAAGAAGGATCCTCTTTCTCCACATCTTCTCCAGCATGAGTTGTCACTTGAGTTTTTTATCTTAGTCATTCTTACGGGTATAAGGTGAAATCTCAGGGTCGTTTTGATTGCATTTCCCTTATGACTAAGGATGTTGAGCATTTCTCTAAGTGTTTCTCTGCCTTTCACTGTTGCTTATTGAGAATTCTCTGCTTAGCTCTGTACCCCATTTTTATTGGTTTATTTGATTTGTTGCTGTTTAACTTCTTTATTTCTTTATATATTCTGGATATTAGCCCTCTGTCAGATATAGGGTTGGTGAAGATCCTTTTCCAATCTGTAGGAGGATCCTGGGTAAGATGTTCCATCTTCATTCAGAAAGGCAAATGAGACAGACATCGGAAAAGGGAGAAAATAGGCAACAGGACAGAAACCTATCACAGAGGGCCTCTGAAATACTCCAACCAGCAGGGTATCAAAGCATATGTCGAGATGCGTAACCAGACTTTGTGCAGTGTGCAGGGAATCTTATGAAAAAAGGGGGAGACAGAAAAACCTGAAGGGAACAGGAACTCCAGAAGGGGAGCAACAGAACCAAAAAATCTGGGCACAGTGGTCTTTTCTGAGACTGATACACTTAAACAAGGACCATGCATGGAGATAACTTATAACCCCTGCAAAGAAGTAAGTACCCCAGGCAGCTCAGTATCCAAGAGGGTTCCCCAATAATAGGACCAGGGACGATCTCTGACATGAAATCATGGGCTAGCTCTTTGATCACCTCCACTTGAGGGGAGAGCAGCCTTACCAGTCCACAAAGGAAGACATAAAAGCCAGTCCTGATGAGACCTGATAGACTATGGTCAGATGGAAAGGGAGGAGGACCTCCCCTATCATTGGACTGGGGGGGGCATCAGAGAAGAGGAGGGAGGGGGGATTGGGAGGGGATGGGGCAGGAGGCTACAGCTGGGATACAAAGTGAATAAAGTGTAACTAAAAAATAGAAACAAATTTTTAAAATAAATAGTAATAAACTTGAACATAGTCGTAATAGCTATTTAATAGTTGTCTTGTATTTTAGGTGTATTGTATTTCTCAGGACATATTGTAGTTGGGTTTCTGGGTTCTTGTGGAGACACATTGTCTTGTGTGTTAATGATTGTGGGTTTGTACTGGTACCTAGGCATCTGAGTTTGATATTATTTTAATTCTAGGTGTTGATATCTGATCTTGTCTTTGCCAGGTGGCTGTACCATTCTTTGCTTTCTTTTACCTAAATTTCTTCATGAACCATAAAAGTCTTATTTTTATCAGCTGTAAATACACAGAAAATACATGGCATAAAGTACTTAAACAAAAATAATTGTTATAAATAATTGCTGGTCTTATCTAAGGGGCCTTAAAGAAATGTCTCCTAGCTTTACATCAAGCAGTTACCTCCAATCTCTTTCTCCTTATGTGAGACAGATCTTCAATATTGTGATTTAAGTAAAACAAAAAAAGTCTTCTGTTTCTTTAGAAATCTATTTTCAGTTTAACGTTATGCATTCTCACATCAAGATTCTGAGGAAAAAGCATTATGTTTTGCTTTGTACATACCACTTGATATATTTTACATATAACATTTCTTTTCAGTGTTCACCATTGTCATGATATTATTCAACCAGTACATGTTTTTTTTTTTTTTTTTGATTGATGGAAGGTTCTGATATCACAGAACTTAGCTCTATATTTGGAAAGTGCAATAGCAGTTTGCCTAAACTCAAATATATTGCCGAAGGGAATTTAAACTAACCAACCCACTACATAAATCAGTATGGAGGCTACTCAGAAATGGAAAATTGAATATCCATATAATACAATGATAATACTCTGGGCATACACCTGAGGGAATCAAATTTAACATATAATGAAGATACCTTCATAACTTTGTTTATTGCAACAACATTCATACTATTTAAGTTATGGAATTGTGGGAAGCTACTTCTGACATGGCTATTTTGGTTTAACTCTAGCTCAGCCATTTTAGAGGTCATTGTCATTTTCTTCACTAACCAAGCTTATAGATTCTATTTCTCTTCCAGCTAGGACTTTCCCATATATTAGATGACAGGCTGTTGCTGTGGGAAACTTTAGGAGTCTGGTACATGGGATCTGCTTTCTGGCCTTGGCAGATACAAGTTTACCTAAGTCCCGGGACTGCCCTTGGCGGTCCATGGGAGAGGGGTGTTCTGTTCCTGAGAACCAGATAGCAAGTTTCATGCAAGCCTGGGAGCCGGATAGTAATTTTTGTATAACCTTGAGTTAATTCTCAGACACCTTGCCATATGACACAGTTACTGACACTGTGAGGAGATTCTTGTGATTCTTTTCTATTTAAGTGTACGCTTTGCCTTCATTAAATGAGACTTGATCAGGAATCTGTCTTGTCTCCATTCTTCACGTATCTTATCCCATATTATTCTAGCCCCTCTCTTAGGGTCTTGTTCCAGTGACCTGCATGGAATCAGCATAGGTAGTTATTAACACAGAAATACATAATTAAAATGTAACATATTTAGTATTTTGTTCATCCACAAAGAAAAACATTACATTGTTTAAAGGAAAATGCATGAACTCTAGATTATTATGTTTAGCTTATTAAATCAGTCAAAGCTAAACATGCTTTCTCTCATGGGGGAATCTAGACTTTATGTAGCATCATAAGACCAATTTATGAGAAAATGAAAGTAAACGCAAACCTATTTAAAGAACTGGATGGAATTAAGAGCAGTGGGGAGAAAGAAAGAACAAGGGATTTGGAAGTAGAATATGTTCAAAGTATATCATATGCTTATATAAAACCATGTTTTTGTTTGTTTGTCTGTTTGTATTTTGTGAGACATAGCTTTTCTGTGTAATAGTCCTGGCTGTCCTGCAACTTTCTTTGTAGACACGGCTGACCTCAAACTCACAGAGATACAGCTGCCTCTGCCTCCCTGGTGCTGGGATTAAAGCTATATACCACTATGCCCAGCTCAAACTGTGTTTCTTAAACCCAGCACTATGAACAATAAATATCCTCCAAGACATAAAGGAATTGATAAGCAATCTTTTGATCTTCAATCTAAGTACAACATAGCAAATGACCAAATATAAATATAATAGATAAGATATCTCTTAAAAACTGGCATGATAATATCTGAAAAAAATGATAGTTATTTTATATTTAACACATAAATACAAATAATATCTAAACATAAGCAGTAGCAATATGTGATATTTCAGAGGCAGGATTATTAAAAAAACAAAACATCCAAAAATTATCCTCAGTTGTGGGGATGCTAGTAATAGAGTCTGGAACACTGATCTTACCAATGCCTAGATAGAAAGATAAGAAAGAACCCTGCCCCTTCAGGCCACTTTCTAGTTCAATATTCTAGTGAGTCGCTATTCTAATGCTTAGTAATCAAGGAAGACCACTGTAAATGTAGGTTATTGGTACTTCCCAGTATTGACACTAGAAAAATAACTACTACTAAAAATATTTCTAAATTTGAAACATTTTAGAACAGTTACTTTTCTGGAGATAGAAATAATTTAGTGACCAATTTTCTTGAGTAAGGAACATTTTAAAACTTTGTAAGTTTTGACACAATTTCAGTAGTTGTCAGAAATGATAAGAGATTATCAGAATAAGTGAAAGAAAATGCTAATATGTGGTTCTTGATACATTACCAAGATAAGCAGTGTTCTCTTTACCTTGTTTTTCTTTGTGTGTTTTCTTTTATTCTCTTTTTCTTTTTTGAGGTGGGGAGAGAAGGATTTATTTCATGTTACAGGATATGGACAGAAGGAAGACAACACAGGAATACAAAGCAGGACCATTAAACAGAAACCATGGAATCATTCTAATAAAAGGATATGGCAGAACCTCCAAGGTTAAGTAGAATATATCAGAGCCTAGTCAAGGGCAGGGCAAGATGGCAGCACCGGGAAAACTCTCATTCTGAGAGAGTCCTGCAGCAGCACAGCAGGATCGGCACAGTGACCAGCAAGCAGAACTCACAGAAATAAAATGCAGTGATTGTGTCTCCCAGGTGAGAGGATACCACACAGTGGGGGATTCAATCAGCTTTAACTCACCAGGCTAAACCGTGGAAGAAATCCCAGTTCCGCCAGGCACTTGGTCACCAGCCCAGAGCTACACGCCAGCGTGATATGGTTACTGTCCCAGACTGAACTGTGGGCCCACACCATCACAGACTGGATTTTCCAGTCGAGAGATAACCCCAGGAGCAGGAAACGATTGGGACCAACCATAGGTCACCCAGACATCCCCTGAAAAAGACTCGGGTTCCGAGGGCACCCAGGAGCCAGCCCGGAGCCAGAGCCGATGACCCAGGCACCTGCACAGAGCTCGGCCTGCACACCAGATTCGCTGCCTCAGAAAGAACTGTGGGCCCAGAGCCCCAAGGTGCCAGAGACTGAGTTTCACTGTCGAGTGCAAACCCACAGGGAGGGAAACGGCTGGTCTGATCTCAGAGCACTCAGCTGATACCACACCCTGAAAAAGTCTCAGGAAAATTACCCAGTTTAGGCAGAGGCCCAGGCTCCCAAAGACCAGAAAGGCAGAGCCACGGGGGGGGAGCGTCTGTGCCTGTGGGTTCTACTCGCCACCCCAAACAGAACTTTGGTCCCAAAAGCAAGGACTGGGTGTCAGTGGCAGGAGGAAACCCCACAGCAGGGGGGATCATAAGGTATAAAATAAAAGAAAAAGAGGAAAATACAATCAGACAGGTGAAGGAAGTAAACAAAACAAATCAAGACCTAAAGATAGAACTGGAAAAATTAAAGAAAACACAAATGGAAGAAATAATGGAGAGGAAGAATTTAGGGAAGAAAACAGGAACTACAGAGGTAAGCATAACCAACAGACTACAAGAGATGGAAGAAAGAATCTCAGGTGTAGAAGATACAATAGAAGAAATCGATGTATCTGTCAAAGAAAATGTTAAATCCAAAAATTTCCTGACACACACCGCCCAAGAAATCCAAGACAATATGAAAAGACAAAACCTAAGAATAATAGGTATAGAGGAAAAAGAAGATTCCCTGCACCAAGGCCCAGAAAATATTCTCAAAAAAATCATTGAAGAAAATTTCCCCAAATTAAAGGAGAAGCCAATAAGAATACATGAGGCCTACAGCACACCCAACAAATTTGACCAGAAAAGAAAATCCTCCCACCACATAATAATCAAAACAGTAAGTATACAGAACAAAGAAAAAATACTAAAAGCTGCAAGGGAAAAAGGCCAAATTACATATAATGGCAAACCCATTAGAATCACACCTGACTTTTCAACAGAGACTATGAATGCTAGAAGGGCCTGGACGGATATGCAGACCCTAAGAGAACACAGATGTCAGCCCAGGCTACTATACTCTGCAAAACTCTCAGTCCTCATAGACAGAGAAAACAAGATATTCAATGACAAAAACAAATTTCAATGATACCTACACACAAATCCAGCATTACAGAAGACATTGGAAGGGAAAATACAACCCAAGAAAATTAGCTTCTGTCAAGAAAACAAAGGAAAAGACTAACCTTATTACAGTAAAACAAAAAGCAACCAAGGACACAACCTTATGACCACAGCCAACATCAAAATCAAAGGATCTAACAGCCACTGGTTATTAATCTCTCTCAAGATCAATGGACTCAACTCTCCAGTAAAAAGACACAGATTAACAGAATAGATACGTAAACAAAACCCAGCAATCTGTTGCATACAAGAAACACACCTAAGGCACAAAGATAGACATTACCTGAAGGTAAAAGTTTGGAAGATGACTTTCCAAGCAAATGGACCCAAGAAACAAGCAGGAGTAGCCATTCTAATATCTGATAAAATAGACTTTCAACTAAAATTAATCAAAAGAGATGGGGAAGGACACTTCATACTCATCAAGGGAAAATTCCACCAGGAAGACATCACAATCCTCAACATCTATGCCCCAAATACAAGAGCACCCACATTTGTTAAAGAAACATTGATAAAATTTAAACCACATATAGATCCCCACACATTGATAGTGGGAGACTTCAACACCCCACTCTCAACAAAGGACAGGTCAACAAAACAGAAATTAAACAAAGAAACAATATCTCTGACAGAGGTCATGAATCAAATGGACCTCAGAGATATTCACAGAACCTTACACCAAAACACAAAAGAATTTACCTTCTTCTCAGCACCTCATGGAACCTTCTCCAAAATAGACCATATAGTTGTTCACAAAGCAAGCCTCAACAGATACAAGAAGATTGAAATAATCCCTTGTATCTTGTCTGATCACCATGGATTAAAGTTGGACTTCAACAACAACAGAAATAGCAAAAAGCCTACACACACATGAAAACTGAACAACTTGTTACTAAATGACAGCTGAGTCAGGGAAGAAATAAAGAAAGAAATTAAAGTCTTCCTAGAACTCAATGAAAATGAAGACACAACATACCCAAACATGTGGGACACAATGAAAACAGTGCTAAGAGGAAAGTTCATACCACTAAGTGCCTTGAGGAAGAAATTCAAGGCAGCTCATTCAAGCAACTTAATGGCCCACATAAAATCCTTAGAAAAAGAAGAAGCAGACATACCAAAAAGGAGAAGAAGGCTGGAAATAATCAAACTCAGGGCTGAAATCAATCAATTAGAAACAAATAAAACAATTCAAAGAATCAATGAAACCAAGAAATTTCTCAATTTTTTGAGAAATTTCTCAAATTTTTACTTTCAGAAAATCAACAAGATCAACAAACCCTTAGGCAAGCTGACTAAAAGGTAGAGAGACACCACCCAAATCAACAAAATCAGGAATGAAAAGGAGGACATGACTACAGAAACAGAGGAAATCCCAACAATCATTAGGACTTACTTCAAAAGTCTATATGCCACAAAATTTAAAAATCTAAATGAAATGGGCAATTTTCTTGATCGATTTGACTTACCAAAGCTGAATCAGGACCAGGTAAATCAATTAAATAGTCCTATATCCCCCAAAGAAATAGAAGGGGTCATCAAAAATCTCCCATCCAATAAAAGCCCAGGACCAGATGGCTTCAGCACAGAATTCTATCAGACCTTCAAAGAAGAGCTAACTCCATTTCTCTTCAAACTATTCCACAAAATAGAAACAGAAGGAACATTACCAAACTCATTCTATGAAGACACAGTCACCTTGGTACCTAAACCTCACAAAGACTCAACAAAGAAAGAGAATTTCAGGCCAACCTCCATTATGAACATTGATGTAAAAATACTTAACAAAATGCTGGCAAACGAATACAAGAACACATCAAAGATATTATCCACTATGACCAAGTAGGCTTCATCCCAGGTATGCAGGGATGGTTCAATATATGGAAATCCATCAATGTGAGCCACCAAATTAACAAACTGAAAGAAAAAAACCACATGATAATCTCCCTAGATGCTGGAAGAGCATTTGACAAAATCCAACATCCATTCATGTTTAAAGTCTTGGAGAGATCAGGGATACAAGGCACATATCTAAACATAGTAAAGGCCATATACAGCAAGCCTATAGCCAACATCAAACTAAATGGAAAAAAAATTAAAGCAATCCCACTGAAATCAGGGAAAAGACAAGGCTGCCCACTCTCTCCATATCTCTTCAACATAGTGCTGGAAGTCCTTGCTAGAGCAATAAGACAGTTGAAGGAGATCAAGGGGATACAAATTGGAAAGGAAGAAGTCAAATTATCACTATTTGCAGATGATATGATAGTATACGTGAGTGACCCCAAAAACTCTACCAGGGAACTCCTACAGCTCATAAACACCTTCAGCAAAGTGGCCAGATTCAAAATTAACTCAAAAAAATCAGTAGCCCTCCTGTATACAAAAGACAAAAGGGCTGAGAAAGAAATTAGAGAAACAGCACCCTTCACAATAGCCACAAATGACATAAAGTACCGGGGTATAACCCTATCCAAGCAAGTCAAAGACTTGTATGAAAAAAATTTCAAGTCTCTGAAGAAAGAATTAGAAGAAGATAGGAGAAGATGGAAAGATCTCCCATGCTCATGGCTTGGCAGGATTAATATAGTAAAAATGGCCATCTTACCAAAAGCAATCTACAGATTTAATGCAATTCCCATCAAAATTGCCAACACAATACTTTACAGACCTGGAAAGAAAAATTCTCAACTTCATATGGAATAACAAGAAACCCGGAATTGCTAAAACAATCCTCTACAATAAAAGATCTTCTGGAGGTATCTCCATCCCTGATCTCAAGCTGTACTATAGAGCAACAGTTATAAAAACTGCATGTTACTGGCATAGAAACAGAATGGTGGATCAAGCAAATCGAATAGAAGACCCAGAAACAAACCCTCACACTTATGGACACCTGATTTTTGACAAAGATGCCAAAACCATACAATGGAAAAAAGATAGCATCTTCAACAAATGGTTCTGGTCCAACTGGATGTCTACATGTAGAAAAATGAAAATAGATCCATACTTATCACCCTGCACAAAACTGAAGTCAAAGTGGATCAAAGACCTCAACATCAAACCAGACACATTAAATCGGCTAGAAAAAAAAAGTTTGGAATACCCTAGAACTCATTGGTACAGGAGAAAACTTCCTGAACAGATCACCAACAGCACAGGCTCTAAGAGCAACAATCAATAAATGGGACCTCATGAAAATGAAAAGCTTCTGTAAAGCAAAGTACACCATCATCAAAACAAAGTGACTGCCTACAGATTCAGAAAGAATCATCACCAACCCTTTATCTTACAGAGGACTCATATCCAGTATATATAAAGAACTAAAGAAGCTGAAAAGCAGCAAACCAAGTAATCCACTTAAAAAATGGGGAACAGAGCTAAACAGAGAATTCTCTGTAGAGGAACATCTAATGGCAGAGAAGCACTTAAAGAAATGCTCAACCTCATTAGCCATTAGGGAAATGCAAATCAAAACAACACTGAGATTTCACCTTATACCCATCAGAATGGCCAAGATCAAAACCTCAAGTGACAACACATGCTGGTGGGAATGTAAACTTGTACAACCACTCTGGAAATCATTCTGGCGCTTTCTCAGACAACTAGGAATAGCGCTTTCTCAAGATCCAGCCATACCACTCCTAGGCATATATCCCAAAAGAGGCTCAAGTACACAAAAAGGACATTTGCTCAACCATGTTTGTAGCAGCTTTGTTTGTAATAGCCAGAAGCTGGAAACAGCCCAGATGCCCCTCAACTGAAGAATGGATGCAGAAATTGTGGAACATCTATTCAATGGAGTATTACTCAACAATGAAAAATAAGGAAATCATGAAATTTGCAGGTAAATGGTTGGACCTGGAAAGGATCATCCTGAGTGAGTTGTCCCAGAAGCAAAAAGACACATACGGTATATACTCACTCATAAAAGCATACAACATAGAATAAACCCACTAAAATCTGTACATCTAAACAAACTAAGCAAAAGAGAGGACCCTAACTAAAATGTTCAATCCCCATCCTGAAAGGCAAAGAGGATGGACATCAGAAGAAAAAGAAAACAGGAAACAACCTTGGAACCTGCCACAGAGGGCCTTTGAAAGCCTCTGCCATGCAGACTGTCAAAGCAGATGCTGAGCCTGATGGCCAACTGACAGGCAGAGTGAATGGAATTTTATGTAAGAAGTGGGAAATAGTAAGAGCTCGAGAGGACAGGAACTCCACAAGGAGAGCAACAGAACAAGAAAATCTGAACACAGGGAACTTCCCAGAGACTCATACTCCAACCATGGACTATTCATGGAGATAACCTAGAACCCTGACAATGCAGCCACTTCTGATGAGAACTGATAGACTAAGATCAGAAAGAAGGAGAGGAGGATCTCCCCTATCAGTGGACTTGGGGAGGGGCATGCATGCAGAAAGGGGGGAGGGTGGGACCAGGAGGGGAGGAGGGAGGGGCTTATGGGTGGATGCAAATTGAATAAAGTGTAATTAATAAAAGTTAAATAAAAAATTAAAAAAAAAAGAATTCTGTGTCATCTCTTGCCACATCTATTTATTTATCTATTTATTTATTTATTTATTTATTTGTTACAATTAGTTTTTTGTCCCAGCTGTAGCCCCCTCCCTCATCTCCTCCCAGTCTCACCCATCCTCTTCCTTCTCTCCTTCTCCCCTTCCCTAGTTCCTTGATAGCGGAGGACCTCATCCCCTTCTTTTTGACCCTAGTCTATTAGGTCTCATAAGGACTGGCTGCATCATCTTCCTCTGTGGCCTGGTAAGGCTACACCTGCTAGGGAGAGGTGATCAAAGATCCAACCACTAAATTCATTTCAGAGACAGCCTCTGTACCCCTTACTAGGGAATGCTCTTGGAAACTGAGCAGCCTATGGGCTTGCTCTAAACAGGGTGTCTTGTCCATGCATGGTCGTTGGTTAGAGTATTGGTCTCTGCAGGACCCCCTTGGCCTAGGATTTTTGGCTCTATTGGTCTCCTTGCAGAGTTTCTGTCCCCTCAAGGACATTATATCTCCCTCTTCTTCCATAAGGTTTCCAGCACTCTGCCCATAGTTTGACTATGAGTCTCAATATCTCCTTCAATACCCTGGTGAGTGTGGTCTTTCAGAGGTCCCCTGAAGAAAGTTCCTGTCCTGTCCCTTGTCTTGCCAACTTTTTAATCCTCATTTTCTAACATTTAAAATACAAACAAACAAACAAACAAAAAACAAACAACAACAACAACTTTGTGAGAAATTCAATTGATGAGACAGAGTAGAGACCCACCAATTACTGGAAATATGCAATGATATTAGTAGTCCAGTTTTATAAGGTAAATGTTTGGATGATAAGAATGTTGTCTTTGATGAGTGGAGAGTCCTCAGTGTTTGTTTTTTCTCAAAGCTCTTCAACTAAAACACTGTAAATGTTTAATAATACGTGAGTAGATGCGGACTTACACATTTTCCAAGTGCATGTAGCATGTTAAGTGAAGCTTAACGTTCTATCTTCAGGTGTTCAGAAAGCAGACCCTTTGACATGTTCAGAGGTCTTATAGGTATAGTGTTTTTTAATGTGAAAAATAATGATACAGGAACCAAGAGGTATTAAAGTTACAATAACAAAAGATCAAACCAATAGTATGCTAAACCAGTTATAAAACACCTGTTTGCTGATATACTCCAATGGTCAAGGGTTTCTCATAATTAAATTATGTAATAGTCCTAAGAATATGTGTTTACTTAATAATGAAGAATTTCCAAAGCGTACAAGAATCAAGTACTAGGACATAAAGAAATAGTTAATAAAAGAAAAAAACTGCTGTGAATTTGATATGACTGAAATTATCATCAAACTTTCACTGTTAGCTGTTGGCTTTTGTATAAATAGATGGAGAAAATATGTGTCAAGAAGGTATGAGCAAAGAAAAAAATGTACTCAACAACACATGATGACTCATTAAAAGTAATATTTCTTTTGCAGATTCTCCAGTTCAGAGTTTTATATGTTCTGTCACTCACAAAAATGGTGAATCAAAATGAATCAAAACAATGTGAACAGTTTATTTTTTGGGGGGTTACAAGAAATCCAGAGTTGAAGCAAATATTATTTGCTTTGTTTCTAATTATGTACATAGCCACAGTGTTTGGAAATCTCCTCATTATGGTAACTATAACCAGAAGCCCAAGTCTGAGGTCACCCATGTACTTCTTCCTTTTATCTTTGTCACTCATGGATGTCGCTTACTCTTCTGTCATTGCTCCAAAGTTGATTATGGACTCCCTTTCTGAGAAAACGATTGTCTCATTTGAAGGTTGCATGACACAGCTATTTGCAGAGCATTTCTTCAGTGGTGTGGGCATCATCCTTTTCATCATGATGGCCTTTGATCGCCATGTGGCCATCTGTAAGCCCCTGCACTACATGACCATCATGAGTCCTAAGGTGTGCTGCTTGATGGTGGGAGGGGCTTGCATGGGGGGATCCATGCATGCTACCATTCAGCTTCTCTTTATGTTTCAAATACCATTCTGTGGTCCAAATATCATTGACCACTTTATGTGTGACTTGTTTCCGTTGCTGAAACTGGCCAGCATGGATACACATATCTTGGATCTCTTAGTCATTCTCAACAGTGGGGTAATGTATGTGTCCATTTTCCTTATTCTCGTTGCTTCCTACATGGTCATCCTCTGCTCCATCAAGTCTTATAGCTCTGAAGGGAGACGCAAAGCCCTCTCTACATGTAGTTCACATTTCACAGTGGTTGTGTTGTTTTTTTGTGCCATGTATTTTCTTATATATGAGGCCTGTGGTGACATTTCCAATAGATAAAGCAATGGCTGTGTCCTTTACTGTTGTAGAACCAATGTTAAATCCCTTGATCTACACCTTGAGAAATGCAGAGGTAAAAAATGCTGTAAAGAACTTGTGCATGAAACAGGGGACTAGGAGTGCTACAAACTGTTAAAGCACTGAAAAATATTAAAAAAAAAAAAAAAAAAAACAGGAGACCAACAAAACTAAGATAGCCAAGGGGTTCCTTCAGTGCAGAGACTGATGAACCGATGGAGGACCATGCATGGAGAGGACCTAGATCCCCTGCTCAGATGGGACCTTTTGGCATGTCAGTCTCCATGTGATCTCTGAGAAAGGGGAGCAGGAGCTGCCTCTATCGTGAACTCAGTTGACTGCTCTCAGATCACTCATCCTGATAATGCAGCCGTGCTAGGCCACAGAAGAAGAGGACCAAAGCAGTCTTAACAAGCTATGGGAAGACGGCAATAGTGGAGAATTCGCCCTTTCAATGGACTAGGGGGAGGGGATTAGGAAAAGAGGGATGGATCGTGGGACTGGGGGAGTTGAAGGAGGGGTATTCAGTCGGGATATATAATGAATAAATTGTTTTAAAAAATATTGAAAAGAAAACAACAAAAAACAAAACAACAACAACAAATAGCGTTAGCAGGCCATCTGGTGTTGGTCTCCTTGGTTTGGTCTCCTTGGTCTCCTTGGTTTGCCTGTGGTATATATGCAAGATTAGAATCTCACAACAGTG
>JAEOAE010000534.1:0-26921 GCA_036365155.1 Meriones psammophilus | reverse complement strand
ATATGTGTCACCTGCTCAATTATTATAACAGGAAAACTGAAAAGGGATATATCGCGACTGTAAAGCACAGAAACAAGTTTCCAACTGAAGAACAGAAACGCAAAGCTCTACTTTGTAAACTAAATCACATGTGTACGCCGCTCAATTAGGAATACAGGAAAACTGAGAATTGATATATAACACTGTACAGCACAGGAACAAGTTTCTAACAAAATAACAGAAACGCAAAGCACAACTTTGTAACCTAATTCACATACGTGTCACCTGTTCAATTATTATAACAGGAAAATGAAAAGTGATATAACCCTAACCCTAACCTAACCCCTAACCCAAACCCCTAACCCTAACCCTAACCCTAACCCTAACCCTATCCCTAACCCAATCCTAACACTAACCCTACCCTAACCCTAACCCTAACCTAACCTTCAACCTAACCCTAAATCGCTCCAAACATGAACAAGTTTCCAACGAAAGAACATAAACGCAAAGCACTACTTTTAAACTAAATCACATGTGTGTCACTTCGCTCAGTTAAGAATACGAAAAACAGAAAAGATATATATCTCCCCAGTACAGCACAGGAACAAGTTTCGAACGAAAGAATAGAAAAGCAAAGCACTACTTTGTAAACTGAATCACATGTGTGTCACTCACTCAATTAGGAATAAAGAAAACTGAAAAGTCATATATTGAACTGTTCGGCAAAGAAACAAGTTTTCATCGAAAGAACAGAAACAAAAAAAGCACAACTTTGTAAAGTAATTCACATAATGTGTCACCTGTTCAATTATTATAACATTAAAACTTAAAAGTGATATAACCCTAACCCTAACCCTAACCCGCTAAACATAACCCTAACCCTAACGCTAACCCTAATCCCCTAATCATAAACTTAACCCTAACCATAACCCTACCCTAACCATAACCCTAACCCTAACTCCTAACAGGAACAAGTTTCCAACGAAAGAGCATAAACGCAAAGCACTACTGTGTAAACTAAATCACATGTGTGTTTACTGATCAATTAGGAATACAGGAAAACTGAAAAAGTTTATATATCGAAATGTAATGGCAAAGACCAAGTTTACATCGAAGAACAGAAACACAAAGCACAACTTTGTAAAGTAATTTACATACGTGTCACCTGTTCAACTATTATAACAGGAAAACTGAAAAGTGATATAACCCTAACCCTAACCCTAACCCTAACCCTAAACCCAACCTAACCTTCAACCTAACCCTAACTTGTTCCTAACAGAACAAGTTCCCAACCAAAGAACATAAACGCAAAGCACTACTTTGTAAACTAAATCACATGTGTGTCACTCGCTCAGTTAAGAATACAGGAAAACAGAAAAGTTATATATCGCACTGTACAGCACAGGAACAAGTTTCGAACGAAAGAACAGAAAAGCTAAGCACTACTTTGTAAACTGAATCACATGTGTGTCGCCGCTTCAATTAGGAATACAGGAAAACTGAAAAGAGATATATCAAACTGTTCGCAAAAAACAAGTTTTTTGAAACAAAATCACATCTGTGTCATCCGTTCAATTAGGAATACAGGAAAACTGAAAAGTGATATCTCGCACTGTACCTCACAGAAACAAGTTTCCAATGAAAGAACAGAAATTTAAAGCACAACTTTGTAATCTAAGCAAGATGTTTATAGCCCTCTTAATTAGGAATACAGGAAAAAATGAAAAGTGATATCTCCTCTTTAGAGCACAGAAAGAAGTTTCCAATAAAAGAATAGAAACGAAAAGCACAACTTTGGAAACTAAATCACATGTGTGTCACCCGTGCTGAATTAGGAATACAGGAAAACTGAAAAGTGATATCTCCCACTGTAGTGCACAGAAACAAGTTTCCAATGAAAGAAAAGAAATATAAAGCACAACTTTTGCAAACTAACTAACATGTGTGTCTTCGGTTCAATTAGGAATACAGGAAAACTGAAAAGTGATATCTCCCACTGTAGTGCAGAAACAAGTTTCCCCAATAGAATAGAAAGGAATGTCACAACTTTGTAAACTAAATCACATTTGGGTCGCCCGCAAATTAGGAATACAGGAAAACTGAAAAGTGATATCTCCCATTTTAGAGCACAGAAAGAAGTTTCAATGAAAGCACAGAAACACAAACCACAACTTTGGAAAATAAATCACATGTGTGTGGCCAGTTCCATTAGGAATACAGGAAAACTGAAAAGTGATATCTCCCACTTTAGAGCACAGAAAGAAGTTTCCAATGAAAGAACATAAACACAAAACAGAGCTTTGGAAAGTAAATCACATCGGTGTCATCCGTTCAATTAGGATTACAGGAAAACTGAAAAGTGATATCTCGCACTGTACCTCACAGAAACAAGTTTCCAATGAAAGAACAGAAATGTAAAGCACAACTTTGTAATCAAAGTAACATGTGTGTCGCCCGCTCAATTAGGATTACAGGAAAACTGAAAAGTGATATCTCGCACTGTATCTCACAGAAACAAGTTTCCAATGAAAGAACAGAAATGTAAAGCACAACTTTGTAATCTAAGTAAGATGTTTATAGCCCTTTCAATTAGGAATACAGGAAAAATAAAAAGTGATATCTCCCATTTTAGAGCACAGAACGAAGTTTCCAATAAAAGAACAGAAACGAAAAGCACAACTTTGGAAACTAAATCACATGTGTGTCACCCGTTGAATTAGGAATACAGGAAAACTGAAAAGTGATATCTCGCATTGTACCTCAGAGAAACAAGTTTCCAATGAAAGAAAAGAAATATAAAGCACAACTTTGCAAACTAATTAACATGTTTGTCATACGTTCAATTAGGAATACAGGAAAACTGAAAAGAGATATCTGCACTGTAGTGCACAGAAACAAGTTTCCAACAAAAGAATAGAAAGGCTAAGCAAAACTTTTAGACTAAATCAAATTAGTGTTGCCCGCTAAATTAGGAATACAGGAAAACTGAAAAGTGATATCTCCCATTTTAGAGCACAGAAAGAAGTTTCCAATGAAAGCACAGAAATTTAAAGCACAACTTTGTAATCTAAGTAAGATGTTTATAGCCCTCTTAATTAGGAATACAGGAAAAAATGAAAAGTGATATCTCCTCTTTAGAGCACAGTAAGAAGTTTCCAATAAAAGAATAGAAACGAAAAGCACAACTTCAAAACTAAATCACATGTGTGTCGCCTGCTCCATTAGGAATACAGGAAAACTGAAAAGTGATATCTCCCACTAAAGAGCACAGAAAGAAGTTTCCTTCGAAAATACAGAAATGTAAACACAACTTTGTAAACTAAGTAACATGTGTGTCGACCATTCAATTAGGAATACAGGAAAACTGAAAAGTGATATCTTGCAGTGTAGCACACAGAAACAAGTTTCCAACGAAAGAAGAGAAATTTAAAGTACAAATTTGTAAACTAAGTAACATGAGTGTTGCCCATTCAGTTAGGAATACAGGAAAACTGAAAAGTGATATCTCCCTCTTTAGAGCACAGAAAGAAGTTCCCAATGAAAGAACATAAGCACAAAGCAGAGCTTTGGAAAATAAATTACATCTGTGTCGCACTTTCAAATAGGAATACAGGAAAACTGACAAGTGATATCTCCCACTGTAGTGCACAGAAAAAAGTTTCCACCAAAAAAATAGAAAGGAAAGTAACAACTTTGTAAACTAAATCACATTTGTGTCGCCCGTTCAATTAGGAATACAGGAAAACTGAAAAGTGATATCTCCCAATTCAGAGCACAGAAAGAATTTTCCAATGAAAGAACATAAACGCAAAGCAGAACTTTGGAAACTAAATCACATTTGTGTCGCCCGCTCAATTAGGAATACAGGAAAACTGAAAACTGATATCTCCCACTTTAGAGCACAGAAAGAAGTTCCCAATATAAGAACATAAACACAGAGCAGAGCTTTGGAAACTAAATCACATGTGTGTCGCCTGCTCAATTAGGGAATACAGGAAAACTGAAAAGTGATTTCTTGCACTGTACCCCCACAGAAACAAGTTTCCAATGAAAGAACAGAAATGTAAAGCACAACTTTGTAATCTAAGTAAGATGTGTATAGCCCTCTCAATTAGGAATACAGGAAAACTGAAAAGTGATATCTTGCACTGACTCACAGAAACAAGTTTCCAATGAAAGAACAGAAAGGCAAAGCACAACTTTGGAAACTAAATCACATGTGTGTCGCCTGTTCAATTAGGAATACAGGAAAACTGAAAATTGGTATCTCCCACTTTAGAGCACAGAAAGAATTTTCCAATGAAAGAACAGCAACTCAAAGCACAACTTTGGAAACTAAATCACATGTGTGTCCCCCATTCAATTAGAAATACAGGAAAACTGAAAATTGATATCTCCCACTGTACCTCACAGAAACAAGTTTCCAATGAAAGAACAGAAATGTAAAGCACAACTTTATAAACTAAGTAAAATGTGTTTTGCCAGTTCAATTAGGAATACAAACAAACTTAAAAGTGAAATCTCGCACAGTACCACACAGAAAAATGTTTCCAACAAAAGAACAGAAAAGCATCTCACAACTTTGTAAACTAAATATCATTTGTGTTCCCTACTCATTTAGGAATACAGGAAAACTGAAAATTGATATTTCCCACTTTAGAGCACAGAAAGAATTTTCCAATGAAAGAACAGAAACGCAAAGCACAACTATGGAAAGAAAATCACATGTGTGTCGCCCGTTCAATTAGCAATACAGGAAAACTAAAAAGTTATATCTTGCCCTGTACCTCACAGAAAAAAGTTTCCAACGAAAGAAGAGTAATGTAAAGCACAACTTTTAAAATAAGTGACATGTGTGTTGCCCGCTCAATTAAGAATACAAGAAAACTGAAAAGTGATATCTGCCAATGTAGTGCACAGAAACAAGTTTCCAACGAAAAAACAGAAATGTAAAGCACAAGTTTGTAAACTAAGTAACATGTGTGTCGCCTGCACAATTAGGAATACAGGAAAACTGAAAAGTGATATCTTGCACTGTACCTCACAGAAACAAGTTTCCAATGAAAGAACAGAAAGGCAAAGCACAACTTTGGAAACTAAATTACATGTGTGTTGCCTGTTCAATTAGGAATTCAGGAAATCTAAAAAGTGATATCTCGCAATATACCTCACAGAAAAAAGGTTTCTCAAGAAAGGACAGAAATGTAAAGCACAACTTTCTTAAATAAATAACATGTGTGTTGCCTGCACAATTAGGAATATATGAAAAATGAAATGTGATATCTTCTGCTTTAGAGCACAGAAAGAAGTTTCAAATGAAAGAACACAAAAGCAAAGCACAACTTTGTAAAATAAATATCATTTGTGTCGCCCGCTCAATTAGGAATACAGGAAAACTGAAAAGTGATATTTCCCACTTTAGAGCACAGAAAGAATTTTTTAATGAAAGAAAAGAAACGCAAAGCACAACTTTGGAAACTAAATCTCATGTGTGTCACCCATTCAATTAGGAATACAGGAAAACTAAAAAGTGATATCTTGCCCTGTACCTCACAGAAACAAGTTTCCAATGAAAGAAGAGTAATGTAAAGCACAACATTTAAAATAACTGACATGTATGTTGCCCGCTCAATTAGGAATACAAAAAAACTGAAAAGTGATATCTCCCACTGTAGTGCACAGAAACAAGTTTCCAACGAAAGAACACAAAAGCAAAGCACTACTTTTAAACGAAATCACATGTGTGTCGCTCGCTCAATTAGGAATACAGGAAAACTGAAAAATGATATATCGAACTTTACGGAAAAGAAACAAGTTTCCAATAGGAAAACAGAAATGCAAAGCACTACTTTGTAACTGAAAAGTGTTATCTCGCACTGTAGGGCACAGAAACAAGTTTCCATCGAAAGAACAGAAACACAAACACAACATTGAAAACTAATTCACATACGTGATGCCTGTTCAATTATTATAACAGGAAAACTGAAAGGTTATATAAACCTAGCCCTAACCCTAACCCCGTAACCCTAACCCTAACCCTAACACTAACCCTAACCCTAACCCCAAATCTAACCCAAACCATAACCCTAACCCAAACCCTAACCCTACCCTAACACTAACCCTAACCCTAACCCTAACCCTAACCCTAACCCTAAACCTAACCCTAATCCTAACCCTAACCCTAACTTGTTCCTAACAGGAACAAGTTTCCAACAAAAGAACATAAACGAAAAGCACAACTTTGTAAACTAAATCACATATTTGTCACTCGCTGAATTAGGAATACAGGAAAACTGAAAAGTGATATAAGGCACTGTACAGCACAGAAATAAGTTTCGAACGAAAGAACAGAAAATCAAAGCACAACTTTGTAAACTAATTCACATATGTGTCCCCCGTTCAATTATTATAACAGGAAAACTGAAAAGTGATATAACCCTAACCCAAACCCCGTAACCCTAACCCTAACGCTAACCTTAACTCCTAACACTAACCCTAACACTAACTCTAACACTACCCTAAACCTAACCCAAAACCTAACCCTAACTTGTTCCCAAAAGGAACAAGTTTCCAACGAAAGAACATAAAAGCAAAGCACAACTTTCTAAACTAAATCACATGTGTGTGGCTCCCACAATTAGGAATACAGGAAAACTGAAATGTGATATATCGCATTGTACAGCACAGGAACAAGTTTCGAATGAAAGAACAGAGAAGCAAAGCACTACTTTGTAGACTAAATCACATGTGTGTCACTCGCACAATTATTAATACAGGAAAACTGAAAAGTGATATATCGCACCATACAGCACAGGAACAAGTTTCCAACAAAAGAACAGAAAAGCAAGGCACTATTTTAAACGGAATCACTTGTGTGGCGCTCGCTCAATTAGGAATACAGGAAAACTGAAAAGTGTTATCTCGCAATGTACAGCACAGAAACAAAGTTTAAATCGAACGAACAAAAAGGAAAAGCACAACTTTGTAAACTAATTCACATACGTGTTGCCCTTTCAATTATTATAACAGGAAAACTAAAAAGTGATATATAACAGTGTATAGCAGAGAAACAAGTTTCCAACAGAAGAACAGAAAAGCAAAGCACAACTTTGTAAACTAATTCACATAAGTGTCGCCTGTTCAATTAGTATAACAGAAAAACTGAAAAGTGATATAACCCTAACCCTAACCCAGTAACCCTAACCCTAACTGTAACACTAACCATAACCCTTAACCCTAACCATAACCATAACCCTAACCCTAACCCTAACTTAACCCTAACCCTAAATCTAACCTCTCACCTAACCCCTAACTTGGTCCTAACAGGAACAAGTTTCCAACGAAAGAACATAAACACAAAGCACTACTTTGTAAACTAAATCACATGTGTGTCACTCGCTCATATAGGAATACAGGAAAACTGTAAATTGATATAACACACTGTACAGCACAGGATCAAGTTTCGAATGAAAGAACAGAAAAGCAAAGCACTACTTTTAAACGGAATCACATGTGTGTGGCTCGCTCAATTAGGAATACAGGAAAACTGAAAAGTGTTATCTCGTACTGTATAGCACAGAAACAAGTTTCCATCGAAGGAACAGAAATGCAAAGCACAACTTTGTAAAATAAATCTCATGTGTGTCGCTAGCTCAATTAGGAATACAGGAAAACTGAAAAGTGATATATTGAACTGTACGTCAAAGAAACAAGTTTTCATCGTAAGAACAGAAACATAAAGCACAACTTTATAAACTAATTCACATATGTGTCGCCTGTTCAATTATTATAACAGGAAAACTGAAAAGTGATATAACCCTAACCCTAACCATAACTCTAACCCCCAAACGCTAACTCTAACCCTAACCCTAAACCCCTATCCCTAACCCTAACCTTAACCCTAACCCTAACCATAACCATAACCCTAACCCCTAACCCTAACCCTAACACTAACCCTAATGTTAACCCCATAACCCTAACCCTAACACCAACCCTTACCTCTAACCCTAACCCTAACCATAATCCTAACCCTAACCCTAACCCCCTAACCCTAACCCTAACCTAACCCCTAACCCTAACCCCTAACCCTAACCCTAACCCTAACCTTAACCCTAACACTAACTTGGTCCCAACAGGAACAAGTTTCCAAAGAAAGGACATAAACACAAAGCACTACTTTGTAAACTGAATTCCATGTGTCACACTCGCTCAATTAGGAATACAGGAAAACAGAAAAGTGATATAACGCACTGTACAGCACAGGAACAAGTTTCCAACAAAAGAACAGAAAAGCAAAGCACTACTTTGTAAAATAAATTACATGTGTGTCGCTCGCTCAATTAGAAATACAGGAAAACTGAAGAGTGTTATCTCGCACTGTATAGCACAGAAACAAGTTTCCATCGAAAGAACAGAAACACAAAGCACTATTTTGTAAACTAAATCACACGTGTGTCGCTTGCACAATTAGGTAAACAGGAAATCTGGAAAGTGATATATCGCACCATAGAGCACAGAAACAAATTTCCAACAAAAGATCAGAAAAGCAAAGCACGACTTTTAAACGGAATCACATGTGTGTTGATCGCTCAATTAGGAATACAGGAAAACTGAAAAGTGTCATCTCTCACTATATGGCACAGAAACATGTTTCCATCGAAAGAACAGAAACGCAAAGCACAACTTTGTAAACTAATTCACATAAGTGTTGCCCTTTCAATTATTATAACAGGAAAACTAATAGGTGATATATCACACTGTACAGCACATAAACAAGTTTCCAACAGAAGAACAGAAACGCAAAGCACTACTTTGTGAACTAAATCACATGTGTGTTGATCGCTCAATGAGGAATAAGGGAAAACTTAATAGTGATATATCGCACTGTACAGCACAAGAACAAATTTCCAACAAAAGAACAGAAAAGCAAAGCACGACTTTTAAACGGAATCACATGTGTGTCGTTCGCTCAATTAGGAATACAGGAAAACTGAAAAGTGTTATCTCGCACTGTATGGCACAGAAACACGTTTCCTTCGAAGGAACAGAAACGCAAAGCACAACTTTGTAAACTAATTCACATATGTGTTGACTGTTCAATTATAATAACAGGAAAACTGAAAACTGATATAACCCTAACCCTAAGGCTAACCCTAACGCTAACGCCATAACACTAACCCTAACACCAACCCTTACCTCTAACCCTAAAACTAACCATAATCCTAACCCTAACCCTAACCATAACCATAACCTAACCCTAACCCTAAACCTAAACCTAACCCTAACCCTAACCCTAACCCTAACCCTAACCCTAACACTAACTTGTTCCTAATAGGAACAAGTTTCCAACGAAAGAACATAAACGCAAACCACTACTTTGTAAACTAAATCACATGTGTGCCACTCGCACAATTAGGAATACAGGAAAACTGAAATGTGATATATCACATTGTACAACACAGGAACAAGTTTCGAACGAACGAAGAGAAAAGCAAAGCAATAGTTTGTAAATTAAATCACATGTGTGTCACTCGCCCAATTAGGAATACAGGAGAACTGAAAAGTGATATATTGCACTGTATAGCACAGGAAAAAGTTTCCAACAAAAGAATATAAACTCAAAGTACAATTTGTAAAGTAATTCACATACGTGTTGCCTGTTCAATTATTATAATAGGAAAATGAAAAGTGATATAACCCTAACCCTAACCCTAACCCTGTAACCCTAACCCTAACCCTATCCCCAACCCTAGCCCTAACCTGTAACCCTAACCCTAACCCTAACCCTATCATAACCCTAACCCTAAACCAACCCTAAAATCAAACCCTAACTTGTTCCAACAGGAACAAGTTTCAACAAAAGAATATAAATGCAAAGCACTACTATGTAAACTAAATCACATGTGTGTCACTTGCTCAATTAGGAATACAGGAAACCTGAAAAGTGATATATCGCACTGTACATCACAGGAAGAAGTTTCCAACGAAAGAACAGAAAAGCAAAGCACTACTTTTAAACGGAATCACATGTGTGTAGCTTGCTCAATTAGGAATACAGGAAACCGAAAAGTGATATATCGCACTGTACATCACAGGAAGAAGTTTCCAACAAATGAACAGAAAAGCAAAGCACTACTTTTAAACGGAATAACATGTGTGTCGCCGCTCAATTAGGAATACAGGAAAAACTGAAAAGTGTTATCTCACACTGTACGGCACAGAAACAAGTTTCCATCGAACGAACAGAAACGCAAAGCACAACTTTGTAAACTAATTTACATATGTGTCGCCTGTTCAATTATTATAACAGGAAAACTGAAAAGTGATATAACCCTAAACCTAACCCTAACCTTAACCCCTAACCCTAACCCTAACCCATAATCCTAACCCTAACCCTAACCCTATCCTAACCCTAAACCGAACCCTTACCCTAACCCTAACTTGTTCCGAACAGTAACAAGTTAACAAAAAAGAATATAAATGCAAAGCACTACTTTGTAAAGTAAATCACATGTGTGTCACTCGCTCAATTAGGAATACAGGAAACCTGAAAATTGATATATCGCAGTGTACAGCACAGGAAGAAATTTCAAACGAAAGAACATAAGAGCAAAGCACTACTTTTAAACGGAATCACATGTGTGTCGCTCGCTCAATTAGGAATAAGGGAAAACTTAATAGTGATATATAGCACTGTACAGCACAAGAACAAATTTCAAACAAAAGAACAGAAAAGCAAAGCAAGACTTTTAAACGGAATCACATGTGTGTCGCTCGCTCACTTAGGAATACAGGAAAACTCAAAAGAGTTATCTCGCACTGTATGGCACAGAAACAAGTTTCCATCGAAGGAAAAGAAACGCAAAACACAACTTTGTAAACTAATTCACATACGTTACACCTGTTCAATTATTATAACAGGAAAACTGAAAAGGGATATAACCCTAACCCTAACCCTAACCCTAACCCAAACCCTAACCTTACCCTAACCCTAAACATAAACCTAACCGTAACCCTAACCCTAACACTAACTTGTTCCTAACACGAACAAGTTTCCAACGAAAGAACAGAAACGCAAAGCACTATTTTGTAAACTAAATCACATGTGTGTTGCTCGCTCAATTAGGAATACAGGAAAACTGAAAAGTGATATATCGAACTGTATGGCAAAGAATCAATTTTCATCGAAAGAACAGAAACGCAAAGCACAACTTTGTAAACTAATTCACATACCTGTCGCCTGCTGAATTATTATAACAGGAAAACTGAAAAGTGATACAACCCTAACCCTAACCCTAACCCTAACCTAACCCTAACCCAACCCCTAACCCTAACCCTAACCATAACCCTAACCCTGTAACCCTAACCATAACCCTAAACCTAACCCCTAAACCTAACCCTAACCCTAACACTAACCCGCTAACACTAACCCTAAACCTAACCCTACCCCCAAACCTAACTCTAACCCTAACCCTAACACTACCCTAAACCTATTCCTAACCATAACTTGTTCTTAACAGGATCAAGTATCCAACGAAAGAATATAAACATAAAGCACTATTTTGTAAACTAAATCACATGTGTGTCACTCGCTCAGTTAAGAATACAGGAAAACTGAAAAGTGATATATTGCACTGTACAACATGGGAACAAATTTCGAACGATAGAAGAGAAAAACAAAGCACTACTTTGTAAACAGAATCACATGTGTGTCGCTCGCTCAATAAGAAATACAGGAAAATTGAAAAGTGTTATCTCGCACTGTACGGCACAGAAAGAAATTTTCATCGAAAGAACAGAAACACAAAGCACAACTTTGTAAACGAATTCACGTACGTGTTGCCAGTTCAAATATTATAACAGGAAAACTGAAAAGTGATATATCGCACTGTACAGCACAGGAACAATTTTCCAATGAAAGAACAGAAAAGCAAAGCACTACTTTGTAAACTAAATCACATGTGTGTCGCTAGCTCAATTAGTAATACAGGAGAACTGAAATGTGATATATCGAACTCGATGGCAAAGAATCAAGTTTTTATTCGAAAGAACAGAAACGCAAAGCACAACTTTGTAAACTAATTCATATACGTGACGCCTGTTCAAATATTATAACAGTAAAACTGAAAAGTGCTATAACGCTAACTCTAAACCTAACCCTAACCCTAACCCCCTAACCCTAAAACCCCAACCCTAACCCTAACACTACCCCTAACCCTACCCTAACCCTAAAACTAACAATAACCCTAACCCTAACATTAACCCTAACCCTAACCCAAACCCTAACCCTAATTTGTTCCAAACATGAACAAGTTTCCATCGAAGGTACAGAAACGCAAAACACAACTTTGTAAACTAATTCACATATGTGACGCCTGTTCAATTATTATAACAGGAAAACTGAAAAGTGATATAACCCTAACCCTAACCCTAACCGTAACCCTAACCCGTAACCCTAACCCTAACCCTAACACTAACCCTTACCTCTAACCCTAACCCTAACCCAAACCCTAAACCTAACCCTAACCCTACCCTAACCCTACCCATAAACCTAACCCTAACCCTAACCCTAACACAAACTTGTTCCCATCACGAACAAGTTTCCAACGAAAGAACATAAACGCAAAGCACTACTTTGTAAAATAAATCACATGTTTGTCACTCGCTCAATTAGGAATACAGGAATAAACTTAACCCTAACCTAACCCTAACTCCTAACACTAACCCTAAAACTAACCCTAACCCTAAATCTAACTTGTTTCTAACAGGAACAAGTTTTGAAAGAAAGAACAGTAAAGCAAAGCACTACTTTCTAAACTAAATGACATGTGTGTCGCTCGCACATTTAGGAATACAGGAAACCGGAAGAGTAATATATCGCACTGTACAGCACAGGAACAAGTTTCAAACAAATGATCAGAAAAGCAAAGCACTACTTTTAAAACAGAATCACATGTGTGTCTCTCACTCAATTAGGAATACAGGAAAACTGAAAATTGTTATCTCTTACTCTACAGCACACGAAAATTTTTCCAAAGAAAGAAGAGAAAAACAATGCACTACTATGTAAACGGAATCACATGTGTGTCTCTCACTCAAATAGGAATACTGGAAAACTGAAAAGTGTTATCTCGCACTGTACTGCACAGAAACAAGTTTCCATCGAAAGAACAAAAATGCAAAGCACAACTTTGTAAACTAATTCACATATGTGTCGCCCATTCATTTAATATAACAGGAAAATTGAAAAGTGATATATCGCACTGTTCAGCATAGGAACAAGTTTCCAACGAAAGAACAGAAAAGGAAAGCACTACTTTGTAAATTAAATTACATGTGTGTTGCTCGCTCAATTAGGAATACAGGAAAACTGAAAAGTGATATATCGAACTGTAAGGCAATGAAACAAGTTTTCATCGAATGCACAGAAACGCAAAGCACAACTTTATAAACTAATTCACATATATGTCGCCCAGTCAATTAATATAACATGAAAATTGAAAAGTGATATATCACACTGTTCAGCACAGGAATAAGTTTCCAACGAAAGAACAGGAAAACTGAAAAGTGATATAACAATAACCCTAACCCTTAACCCTTACCCTATCCCCCTAACCCTAACCCTAACCCTAACCCTAACCCTAACCCCTAACCTAACCTAACCCTAACCTTAACCCTAACCCTAAACCTACCCTAACCCTAACCCTAACCTTAACCCTAACCTTAACCCTAAACCTAACCCTAAACCTAACTTGTTCCCAACAGGAACTTGTTCCTAACAGGAACTTTTTCCTAACAGGAACAACTTTCCAAGAAAAGAACATAAACGCAAAGCACTACTTTCTCAACTAAATCACAAGTGTGTTATTCGATCAATTAGGAATACAGGAAAACTGATAAGTGATATATCTAACTGTATGGGATAGAAACAAGTTTTCATCGAAAGAACAGAAACGCAAAGCACAACTTTGTAAACTAATTCACATATGTGTCGCCTATTCAATTATTATAACAGGAAAACTGAAAAGTAACATAACATTAAACCTAACACTAACCCTAACACTATCCCCCTAACCCTAAACCTAACCTTAACTCTAAACCTAACCCCCTAACCCTAAGCCTAACCCTAACCCTAACCCTACCCTAATCCTAACCCTAACCCTAACCCTAAACCTAACCCTAACTTGTTCCTAACAGGAACAATTTTCGAAAGAAAGAACAGTAAAGCAAAGCACTACTTTCTAAACTAAATGACATGTGTGTCGCTCGCACGTTTAGGAATACAGGAAACCTGAAAAGTAATATATCGCACTGTACAGCACAGGAAAACTTTCCAATGAAAGAACAGAAAAGGATATCAGTTCTTTGTAAATAGAATCACATGTGTGTCGCAAACTAATTCACATACGTGTAGCCTGTTCAATTATTATAACAGTAAAATTGTAAAGTGATATAATGCTAACCCTAACCCTAACCCTAACCCTAATCCTAACCATAACCCCTTACATCTAACCCTAACCGTTACCCTAACTCTAACCCTAAAACCTTACCCTAACCCTAACCCTAAACCTATCCCCCCAACCCTAACCCTAACCCTAACCCTAACACCCTAACCCTAACCCCTTACCCTAACCCTAACCCTAAATTGTTCCTAACAGGTTAGGAACAAGTTTCCTAACTTGCTTCCAACGAAAGAACATAAAAGCAAAGCACTACTTTGTAAACGGAATCACATGTGTGTCGCTGCTCAATTAGGAATACAGGAAAACTGAAAAGTGATATATCGCACTCTACAGCACAGGAACAAGTTTCAAACGAAAGAACATAAAAGCAAAGCACTACTTTGTAAACGGAATCACATGTGTGTCGCTTGCTCAATCAGGAATACAGGAAAACTGAAAAGTGATATATCGCACTGTACAGCACAGAAACAAGTTTCCAACACAAGAACAGAAAAGCAAAGCACTACTTTGTAAAGTAATTAACATACATATCGCCTGTTCAATTATTATAACAGGAAAACTGAAAAGCGATATAACCCTAACCCTAACCCTAACACTAACCCTAACCATAACCCTAACCCTAACCCCTAACCCTAACCCCAACCCTAACTCCCTAACCCTAATCCCCTAACCCTAACCTTAACCTTAAACTTAACCCCAACCCTACACTAACCCTAACCCTAACCCTAACCCTAACCCTAACCCTAACCCTAACCCTAAAGCTAATTTGTTCCAAATAGGAACAAGTTTCCAAAGAAAGAACATAAAAGCAAAGCACTACTTTGAAAACTAAGTCACATGTGTGTTTCTCGGTCAATTAGGAATACAGGAAAACTGAAAAGTGATATATCGAATTGTATGGCAAAGAAACAAGTTTCCAACGAAAGAAGAGAAAAGCAAAGCACTGCTTTGTAAACGGAATCACATGTGTGTCGCTCACTCAATTAGGAATACAGGAAAACTGAAAATTGATATATCAAAACATGTTTGTAAGAACAGAAAAGTCAAGAACTTTTTTAACGGAATCAATGAAATTAGGAATAGAAAATCAAAGCACTACACTTGTAAAACAATTTCCACAAAGAACATGTCACCTATTCAATTATTATAACAGGAAAACTGAAAAGTGATATAACCCTAAACCAAACACTAACCCTAACCCTAACCCTAACCTTAACCTTAACCCTACCCTAACCGTAACCCTATACCTAACCCTAACTTGTTCCTACAAAGCACTGCATTGTAAACTAAATCACATGTGTGTTGCCCGCTCAATTAGGAATACAAGAAAACTGAAAAGTGATATATCGCACTGTACAGCAGAGGAACAAGTTTCGAAGGAAAGAACAGAAAAGCAAAGCACTAATTTCTAAAGTATATCACATGTGTGTGGCTCATTCAATTAGGAATACAGGAAAACTGAAAAGTGATATATCGTGACTGTACAGCACAGAAACAAGTTTCCATCGAAATAACAGAAACGCAAAGAACAACTTTGTAAAATAATTCACATATGTGTTGCCCGCTCAATTATTATAACAGGAAAACTGAAAAGTGATATATCGCACTATAAAGCATAGGAACAAGTTTCCAACGAAAAGAACAGAAAAGCAAAGCACTACCTTGTAAACTAATTCACATGTGTGTTGCTCGCTCAATTATGAATACAGGAAAACTGAAAAGTGATATATCGCATTATAAAGCACAGCAATAAGTTTCCAACCAAAGAACAGAAAAGTAAAGGACTACTTTGTGAACTAATTCACATAAGTATCGCTGTTCAATTATTATAACAGGAAAACTGAAAAGTGATTTAACCCTAACCCTAATCCTAACCCTAACCCTACCCTAACCCTAAACTTAACCCTAACCCTAACGGTAACCCTAAACCTAACCCTAACCCTAACCGTAACTTGTTCCTACAAAGCACTACTTTGTTAACTAAATCACATGTGTTTTGCTCGCTCACTTAGGAATACAGGAAAACTGAAAAGTGATAAATCACACTGTACAGCAGAGGAACAAGTTTCGAACAAAAGAACAGAAAAGCAAAAGCACTACTTTTAAACGGAATCAAATGTGTGTCGCTCGCTCAATTAGGAATACAGGAAAACTGAAAAGTGTTATCTCGCACTGTATGGCACAGAAACCAGTTTCCATCGAAAGTACAGTAACGCAAAGCACAACTTTGTAAACTAATTCACATACGTGTCGCCCGTTCAATTATTATAACAGGAAAACTTAAAAGTGATATAACTCTTACCCTAACCATAACCTAACACTAACCCTAACCCCCTAACACTAACCCAAACCCTAACCCTAACCAAAACCCTAACCCTACCCTAAGCATAACCCAAACCCTAACTGTAACTTGTTCCTACAAAGTACTACTTTTTAAACTAAATTACATGTGTGTTGCTCACTCAATTAGGAATACAGGAAAACTGAAAAGTGATATATCGCACTGTACAGCAGAGGAACAGGTTTCGAACAAAAGAACAGAAAAGCAAAGCACTACATTGTAAACTAAGTCACATGTGTTTGGCTCGCTCAAATAGGAATATAGAAAAAATGTAAAGTGATGTATCAAACTCAAATTTAACACACAAAAACAAGTTTCCATCAAAAAAAGTACCGAAACGCAAAGATCAACTTTGTAAACTAATTCACATACATGTCGCCTGTTCAAATATTATAACAGGAAAACTGAAAAGTGATATAACCCTAAACTTATCCCTAACCCTAAAACTAACCCCCTAACTAAACCCTAACATTAACCCTAACATTGTTCCGAACAGGAACAATTTTCCAACCAAAGAACATAAACGCAAAGCACTACTTTGTAAACTAAATCACATGTGTGTCGCTCGCTCAATTAGGATTACAGGAAAACAGAAAAGTGATATATCGCACTGTACAGCACAGGAACTAGTTTCCAATAAAAGAACAGAAACACAAAGCACAACTTTGTAAACAAATTCACATAAGTGTTGCCTGTTCAATTATTATAACAGGAAAACTGAAAAGTGATATAATCCTAACCCTAACCCTAACACTAACACTAACACTAACCCCTAACCCTTACCCAAACCCTAACCCTAACCCTAACCCTAAACCTACCCTAACCTAACCCTAACCCTAACCCTAACCATAACCCTAACTTGTTCCTACAAAGCACTACTTTGTAAACTAAATCACATGTTTGTCGCTCGCTTAATTAGGAATACAGGAAAACTGAAAAGTGATATATTGCACTGTACATTACAGGAACAAGTTTCGAACGAAAGAACAGAAAAGCAAAGCACTACTTTGTAATCTAAATCACATGTGTGTGGCTCGCTCAATTAGCAATACAGGAAAACTGAAAAGTGTCATGACTCATTGTACAGCAAAGAAACAAGTTTCCATTGAAAGAACAGAAACTCAAAGCACAACTTTATAAACTCCTTCACATTCATGTTGCCTGTTCAATTATTATAACAGGAAACTGAAAAGTGATATAACCCTAACCCTAACCCTAAGCCCCTAACCCTAACCCTAAGCCCCTAACCTCTAACCCTAACCCTAACCCTACCCTAACCATAACACTTACCCTATCCCTACCCGAACCCTAACCCTAACACTAACCCCTAACCTAACCCTAACCATAACCCTAACCCTAACCCTAAACCTAACCCTAATCCTAACCCTAACCCTAACTTGTTCCTAACAGGAACAAGTTTCCAACGAAAGAACATAAATGCAAAGCACTATTTGTAAACTAAATCACATGTGTGCCACTCGCTCAATTAGGAATACAGGAAAACTGAAAAGTGATATAACGCACTGTACAGCACAAGAACAAGTTTCGAACGAAAGAACAGAAAAGCAAAGCACTAATTTTAAACGGAATCACATGTGTGTCGCTCGCTCAATTAGGAATACAGGAAAACTGAAAAGTGTTATCTCCCACTGTAAGGCACAGAAACAAGTTTCCATCCAAAGAAAAGAAACGCAAAGCACAACTTTGTAAACTAATTTACATACGTGTCTCCTGTTCAATTACTATAACAGGAAAACTGAAAAGTGATATATCGAACTGTACAGCACAGGAACCTGCTTCCATGGAAAGAACAGAAACTCAAAGCACAACTTTGTAAACTAATTGCCATATGTATCGCCCATTCAATTATTATAACAGGAAAACTGAAAAGTGATATATCACACTGTACAGCACAGGAATAAGTTTCCATCGAAAGAACAGAAACCCAAAGCACACCTTGTAAACTACTTCACATACGTGTCGCCCATTCAATTATTATAATAGGAAAACTGAAAAGTGATATATCACACTGTACAGCCCCGAAACAAATTTCCAACGAAAGAACATAAACGCAAAGCACTACTTTGTAAACTAAATCACATGTGTGCCACTTGCTCATTTAAGAATACAGGAAAATTGAAATGTGATATAAAGCACTGTACAACACAGGAAGAAGTTTCGAACGAAAGAACAGAAAAGCAAAGCACTACTTTTAAACGGAATCACATGTGTGTTGATCGCTCAATTAGGAATACAGGAAACTGAAAAGTGTTATCTCGCACTGTACGGCACAATAAAAAGTTTTTATCGAAAGAACAGAAACGCAAAGCACAAATTAGTAAAATAATTCACATACGTATCGCCCATTCAATTATTATAACAGGAAAACTGAAAAGTGATATAACCCTAATCCTAACCATAAGCCCCGAACCCTAACCCTACCCCTACCCCTAACCCTAAACCTAACCCTACCCTAAACCTAACCCTAACTCTAACCCTAACCCTAACACTAACTTGTTCCTGACAGGAACAAGATTCCAACGAAAGAACATAAATGAAAAGCACTACTTTGTAAACTAATTCACATGTGTTCCACTCTCTCAATTAGGAATACAGGAAAAATGAAAAGTGATATAACGCACTGTACAGCACAGGAACAAGTTTTGAACAAAAGAACAGAAAAGCAAAGCACTACTTTTAAACGGAATCACATGGGTGTCGCTCGATCAATTAGGAATACAGGAAAACTGAAAAGCGATATATGGAAATGTACGGCAAGGAAACAACCCTAATCCTAACCCTAACCCTAAGCCCCTAACCCTAACCCTAACCCTGATCCTAACCCTAACCCTAACCCTATGTGCCTAATCCTAACCCTAACCCTAAGCCTAACCTAAACCTAACCCTAACTTGTTCCTAAGAGGAACAAGTTTCCTACAAAAGAACAGAAACACAAAGCACTACTTTGTAAACTAATTCACATTCGTGTTGCCTGTTCAATTATTATAACAGGAAAACTGAAAAGTGATATGACTCTAATCCTAACCCTAAGCGCCTAACTCTAACCCTAACCTTAACCCTAACCCTAAGTCTAACCCTAAGCCCCTAACCCTAACCCAATCCCTAACCCTAACCCTAACCCTATCCCTAACCCTAACCCTAACCCTAACCCTAACCCCAACTTGTTCCTAAAACAGGAACAAGTTTCCAACGAAAAAACATAAACGCAAAGCACTACTTTGTAAACTAAATCACATGTGTGCCACTCTCTCAATTAGAAATACAGGAAAACTGAAAGACATATAACGCACTGTACAGCACAGGAACAAGTTTCGAACAAAAGAACAGGAAAGCAAAGCACTACTTTTAAATGGAATCACATGTGTGTCGCTTGCTCAATTAGGAATACAGGAAAACTGAAAAGTGCTATCTTGCACTTTACGGCACAGAAACAAGTTTCCATCGAAAGAAGAGAAACGCAAAGCCCAACTTTGTAAACTAAATCACATGTGTGTCGCTCACTCAATTAGGAATACAGGGAAACTGAAAAGCGATAAATCGAAATGTACAGCAAAGAAAGTAGTTTTCATCGAAAGAACAGAAACGCAAAGCACAACTTTGTAAACTAATTCACATTTGTGTTGCCTGTTCAATTATTATAACAGGAAAACTGAAAAGTGATATAACCCTAATCCTACCCTAAGCCCCTAACCCTAACCCTAACCGTAACCCTAAGCCTAAACCTAACCCTAACCCTAACTTGATCCTAAAACAGGAACAAGTTTCCAACAAAAGAACATAAATGCAAAGCACTTATGTGAGTGCTCTCTGTCATGAACAATTCCACATTTGGCTAAGGCTGTGGATCTGGCTTGCTTCCATGTATGTGGATCTATCTGCATTGCCCACGTGGCATGCCTGGGCTGGCTACCCAGAGGCTATTTAAGCTGTGGGCTGGCTTTCCCCAGGGTCAGATGATTGTTCAAGGTTCCTGAATAAACTGCATTGAAAAAAAAAAAAAAAAAAAAAAAAAAAAAAACAATAGGTATTAAACCTAAAAAATAAAAATAAAATAAATAAAAAGAAAATTTTAAAAATACAAAAACAATAAGTGATATAACACACTGTACAGCACAGGAACAAGTATCGAATGAAAGAACAGAAAAGCAAAGCACTACTTTTAAACAGAATCACATGTGTGTCACTTGCTCAATTAGGAATACAGGAAAACTGAAAAGTGTTATCTCAAGACTGTAAGGCAGAGAAACAAGTTTCCATCGAAAGAACAGAAATGCTTAGTTTCTTTAGATGCACAGGTGTTAGTGGGTTTGTCCTATTTTGTATGTCTATATGAGTGAGTATATACCATGTGTGTCTTTTTGCTTCTGGGACAACTCACTCAGGATGATCCTTTCCAGATCACACCATTTACCTGCAAATTTCATGATTTCCTCATTTTTCATTGCTGAGTAATATTCCATTGTGTAGATGTACCACATTTTCTGCATCCATTCTTCAGTTGAGGGGCATCTGGGTTGTTTCCAGCTTCTGGCTATTACAAATAAAGCTGCTACACAACATGGTTGAGCAAATTTCCTTTTGTGTGCTTGAGCCTCTTTTGGATATATGCCTAGGAGTGGTATGGCTGGATCTTTGGGAAGCACTATTCCTAGTTGTCTGAGAAAATGCCAGATTGATTTCCAGAGTGGTTGTACCAGTTTACATTCCCACCAGCAGTGGAGAAGGGTTCCCCTTTCTCCACAACCTCTCTAGTATGTGTTGTCACTTGAGTTTTTGATCTTGGCCATTCTCATGGGTGTAAGGTGAAATCTCAGGGTTGTTTTGATTTGCATTTCCCTAATGGCTAGTGAGGTTGAGCATTTCTTTAAGTGCTTCTCTGCCATTCGGTATTCCTCTACAGAGAATTCTCTGTTTAACTCTGTTCCCCATGTTTTAAGTGTGTTACTTGGTTTGCTGCTTTTCAGCTTCTTTAGTTCTTTATATATACTTGATATGAGTCCTCTGTCAGATAAAGTTTTGGTGAAGATTCTTTCTCAATCTGTAGGAGATCGCTTTGTTTTGATGACGGTGTCCTTTGTTTTGCAGAAGCTTTTAACTTTCATGAGGTCCCATTTATTGATTGTTGCTCTTAGAGCCTGTGCTGTTGGAGTTCTGCTAAGCAAGAGAGAAGACCATAACTAAAATGTCTAATCCCCATCCGGAAAGGCAAAGAGGATGGACATCAGAAGAAGAAGAAAACAGGAAACAACCTAGGAACCTACCACAGAGGGTCTTTGAAAGCCTCTGCCCTACAGATTATTAAAGCAGAAGCTAAGCCTGATGGGCAACTGTTGGGCAGAATGAATGGAATTTTATGTAAGAACTGGGAAAGAGTAAGAGCTGGAGAGGACAGGGTCTCCACAAGGAGAGCAACAGAACAAGAAAATTTGAACACAGGGAACTTCCCAGAGACTCATACTCCAACCAAGGACTATTCATAGAGATAACCCAGAACCCCTGCACAGATGTAGCCCAGGGCAGTTCAGAGTCCAATTGGGTTACATAGTAATGAGAAGAGGGGCTGCCTCTGACATGAATTGACTGGCCTGCTCTTTAGTCACCTCCTCCTGAGGGGGAGCAACCTTACCAGGCCATAGTAGAGGACAATGCAGCCACTTTTGATGTGAACTGATGGACTAGGATAAGAAAGGAGAGGAGAACCTCCCCTATCAGTGGACTTGGGGAGTGGCATGCATGCAGAGGGAGGAGGGAGAGTGGGATTGGGAGGGGAGGGAGGTGCTTATGGGGGGATGCAGAGTGAATAAAGTGTAATTGATGAAGAATTTAAAAAAAGGAAAAAAATAATAATTTAAGAACGTTAAATGACTTTCAAAAGTGGAGGAAAACATGGAGATATTCAATTTACATGGAGCACGTCTCGCCCCTGGGGGGCAATGGTCTCCTGAGCCTACTCAGACCTCGGACACCACCACTGCTAGTTCTAGAACCAATGCAGGATGTTCCAACGAGGGGGTTAAGGCTTCTCATAATATTTCCTATAAGCCCACACCTGTTTGTTTACATCCCCCATTTTTATTCATTATTAGCCAGATAGAGCCAAGTAATTGTAGTAATGATACTTGCTTTTTTGCCCAATGCTGTAATGCTAGTAAATTTACTAGCTGGTTACTCACATGCCTCGCTGGGTGCCTGTGCCCATTGATGCCCTCACGCTATGACTCTCTTCAGACAGAAAAGGGATCTTGGAATTAGAGCTGCCATTGTTACTGCCATCTCATTGGCGGCTGTTGGAGCTACCACCACGGCATTAGCCATGAGTCATACTGGGCAGACTGCTCAGACCTTGAATAACCTTTTAGCCAAGGTAGCTCATGCCTTAGATGTACAGAAAGGAATTAATGCTCAACTAAAAGGAGGTTTGATGATGTTCAATCAGAGGTTTGACCTCGTGCAGGAGCAAATTGATACCCTATGGCAAATCGCTCAACTTGGCTGTCAATGAAAGTATGCTGGACTTTGTGTCACTAGCATACAACATGAGAATTTTCCCTGTGCTACAAATCTGTCTAAACAATTGTCAAGCTATATTTAGGTAATTGGACTGGAGAATTCGATACTATGATGGACCAGCTGAGAGTGGCCATTGTCACAGTAAATTCTACCAGAGTGGATGCAGGACTAGCCACAGGATTATCATCATGGATTGCTGCAGCCATGAATCATCTGAAGGAATGGGTGGGCATGGGAGCATTATCAGGCCTTCTGGTGTTGGTCACCTTGGTTTGCCTGTGGTATATATGCAAGTTTAGAGTCTCACAACAGCGTAATGCAGCCATGACCATTCAGGCCTTTACAGCCATTGAAGCAGGACAGTTTACCCAAGCATGGTTGGCTACCATAAAAATCCAAAATGTTACGCTCAGGATGCAAGGCGAAGCACTGCACTCAGGGTCAGCAGCCTTGGAACCAGAGAAGAGCATGTCTGAATGCATGCGGGTTGATGCCCCAGGTCCTGCCTCTGAGAAAAAGGTATCAAACGGGTCTGATGCTCTTTGGGTGGATGACACCTAAATGAACATCGGTACAAAGTCCCAATTTATTTCTAATATCAGAGATCAGACCTCTACTCTTGCCTGATGCGTCCAAAACAAAAAGGGGGAACTGTAGAGAGCTGTGTAATACCACGCCTGAAAAATGGCGCTGGTTTCCGCCTTCCACCTTCCCTATGGTGAGTGCTCTCTGTCACAAACAACTCCACATTTGGCTAAGGCTGAGGATCTGGCTTGCTTCCATGTATGTGGACCTATCTGCATTGCCCACGTGGCATGCTGAGGTTGGCTACCCAGAGGCTATTTAAAGTGGGCTGGCTTTCCCCAGGGTCAGATGATTGTTCAAGGTTCCTGAATAAACTACATTGAAAAAAAAAATAAAATATAAAAAAAAAATCCAGAAACACATCAAAAACATCAAACATCATGATCAACTAGGCTTCATCTGAGAAATTTAGGGATAATTCAATGTATAAAATTCAATAAATATAAACCATCATATAACAGACTAAAATGCAAAACCCACATTGTCATCTAAAATTTTCTATGCAGCATATTATGATCTTCTAATAAGTTCCAGAAGATTTTAAAAATATTTTACTTGGTAAGGTTAAAATATTGACATTATTCACTGTCAAATTTTAATAAATGTGAGTTAAGTGAATGAATATAAACACAACCAATCAGAAGCATAGCTTTCCATTTTTGGATGTTGATATCAAACACATAGATAATACTCCTATGCTCTGACCCTTTTACAGTGAGCCATGGATACTCCAATACTATAATTTCATACTTGGAGTTGTTACACAGAATGGGAAAGTTATATCCAACTTAGTTTCAGAACTTAAAATTTGAGTACTTTAGAACACTGCCCACTGTACTCATAATTACATGGCATTGTGATAACATATATATATATATATATATATATATATATATATATATATATATATCATGCAAACATGTGTATCTATATTTCAGTAAATATATATGAAGTAAAATAATATTATTAGTGGAATATGAAAATATGTATTTCACCTACTCAGATTTTCATGATGATCTGCATGTATTAATAAATATTAACATGACAGAGTTAGGCTTTGAGAAAATTGTAGTGACAGCATGTAAAATAGGTATGATAATGAGATAAGAATGCTAGAGGCAGGCTTCGGGAAATTTGTTTTCAATCTGACTTGAAAATTGGATTCATTTAAGGGATAAATTAGAGAATGAAATGTTAAAATGAGAACACATCTCAAAAGTATTGAATGGTTGTAGCCAGTGACTGCATAAGGTAGATTAAGTTTTAAAAATAGGAAACATTAAAAAATATGAGTTATTTCCCTCAGAATGATCTTTTCTAGATCCCACATTTGCCTGCAAATTTCATGATTTCCACCTTTTTGATTGCTGAGTAGTATTCCATTGTATAAAAATACCACAATTTCTATACCCACTCCTACGTTGATGGACATCTGGGTTGTTTCCAGGTTCTGGCTATTACAAATAAAGCTGCCATAAACATGGTTAAAAAAAAGAGAAAAAAGAAAGAAAGAACAGAATCGCAAAGCACAACTATATAAACTAATTCACATACGTGTTGCCCTTTCAGTTATTATAACAGGAAAACTAAACAGTGATATATCACACTGTACAGCAAAGAAACAAGTTTCCAACAGAAGAACAGAAAAGCAAAGCAATACTTTGTAAACTAAATCACATGTGTGTCGCTACTCAATTTTGAATACAGGAAAACGGAATAGTGATATATCGCACTATACAGCACAATAACAAGTTTCCAACAAAAGAACAGAAGAGCAAAGCACGACTTTTAAACGGAATCACATGTGTGTCGCTCGCTCAATGAGGAATAGAGAAAAACTGAAAAGTGATATATTGAACTGTACGGCAAAGAAACAAGTTTTCATCGAAAGAACAGAAACACAAAGAACAACATTGTAAACTAATTCACATACGTGTCGCCTGTTCAATTATTATAACAGGAAAACTGAAAAGTAATATAAACCTAACCCTAACCCTAACCCGTAGTCCTAACCCTGACCCTAACATTAAACCTAACCCCTAACCCTAAACCTAAACATTACTTTAACCCTAACCCTAACCCTAACCCTAACCCCCTACCCTAACCCTAACCCTAAACCTAACCCTAACACTAACCCTAACTTGCTCCTAACAGGAACAAGTTTCCAACGAAAAAAACATAAACGCAAAGCACTACTTTGTAAACTAAATCACATGTGTGTCACTCGCTAAATTAGAAATACAGATAAACTGAAAAGTGTTATCTCGCACTGTACTGCACAGAAACAAGTTTCCATCGAAAGAACAGAAACGCAAAGCACAACTTTGTAAACTAATTCACAAACATGTCGCCTGTTCAATTATTATAACAGGAAAACTGAAAAGTGATATATCACACTGTACAGCACAGAAACAAGTTTCCAGCAGAAGAAGAGAAATGCAAAGCACTACTTTGTGAACTAAATCACATGTGTGTCGCTCAAAAATAGGAATACAGGAAAACCTAAAAGTGATAAATCGCACCATACAGCACAGAAACAAGTTTCCAAGGAAAGAACAGAAAAGCAAAGCACTACTTTTACAAGGAATCACATGTGTGTCACTCACTCAATTAGGAATACAGGAAAACTGAAAAGTGTCATCTCTCACTGTATGGCACAGAAACAAGTTTCCATCAAAAGAACAGAAATGCAATGCACAACTTTTTAAACTAATTCACATACATGTCGCCTGTTCAATTATTATAACAGGAAAACTGAAAAGTGATATAACCCTAACCCTAACCCTAACCAAAACCCTAACCCCCTAACCCTAACCCTAACCCTAATCCTAACCACTAACCCTAACACTAACACTAACTTGTTCCTAACAGGAACAAGTTTACCAACAAAAGAACATAAACGCAAAGCACTACTTTGTAAACTAAGTCACATGTGTGTCACTCGCTCAATTAGAAATACAGGAAAACTGAAAAGTGATATAACGACTGTACATCACAGGAACAATTTTCAAATGAAAGAATAG
>JAEOAE010003626.1:0-15325 GCA_036365155.1 Meriones psammophilus | reverse complement strand
AGTACTTAAAAGCCCAGTTCCAACAAAAGGTCCTCAGTGCACATAAAACCACCTTCAAACTAAATGAATCCAGAGGACTTAAAAACCCGCTTCCAACGAAAGGACTCCACAGCACTCAAAAAACCCGCCTAAACGAAATGACTTCCAGAGTACTCAAAAACTGCTTCCATGAAATGATTCCAGAGCACTTAAAATCTGCTTTCCAACTTAAATGACTCCAGAGTACTTAAACAGTTCCAAATAAAATGACCTCAGCACATAAAAACCCATTCAAACAAAAATGACCCAGAAAGACTTAAAACCGCTTCCAACTAATGGACTCACAGCACTAAAAACCCCTTCCAACGAAATGACCCTCCGAGCACTTAAAACCCACTTCCAACGAAATGACCTCATGGAGCAATATAAAAATCTGTTTCAAGGAAATGATTCCAGAGCACTCAAAATACGCCCAATGACATGACTCCAGAGTACTTAAAACCTGCTTCCTAGAAATGACTCCAAAGCACTTAAAAACATGCCCAAAGAAATGACTCCAGAGCACTAAAAAAACCCGCCCAACAAATGACTCCAGCACTTAAAACACGCTTTCCAAAGAAATGACTCCAGAGCACTAAAAACCTGCTTCAACAAAATGACTCCAGAGCACGCAAAAGCCCGCTTAAATCTAAATGACTCCAGAACACTCTAAAACCCGCTCAACGAAATGACTACAGAGCACTCTAAAATCCGCCTCAAATCTAAATGACTCCAGAGTACTTAAAAGCCCAGTTAAAAACAAAATGTCCTCAATGCACATAAAAACCCTCCAAACGAAAAATGACTCCAGAGCACTTTAAAAAACCTAAGGAATGACTCCAGAGCACTTAAAAACCCGCTCTATCGAAATGAATCCAGAGTACTTAAAAGCCCAGTTCCAACAAAATGTCCTCAGTGCACATAAAAACCCCATTTAAACGAAATGACTCCAGAGCACTTAAAAACCTGTTTCAACAAAAGGACTCACAGCACTTAAAAACCGCTCCAATGAAATGATCCCAGAGCACTTAAAACCCGCTTCCAACAAAATGACCTCTGAGCACATAAAAATCCGCTTCCAACGCATGACTCCAGAGTACTTAAAAACCTGCTTCCAAGGAAATGACTCCAAAGCACTTAAAAACACGCTCCAAAGAAATGACTCAGAGCACTAAAAAGCTTCCAAACTATGACTCCAAAGCACTTAAAAACACGCCTAAAGAAATGAATCAGAGCACTTCCAAAACCCTTCCATCGGGAATGACTCCAGAGTACTCAAAATCCCAGTTCCAATAAAATGTCTCAGGCACATAAAAACCCTTCAAACGAATTGACCTAGAGCACTTAAAAACCGCCTAACGAGTCGACTCGAGAGTACTCAAAACTCTTCCACCGAATTGACTCCAGAGCACTTAAAAGCCCGATCTTCCAACAAAATAACTCAGATCACTCAGAAACCCGCTTCCAACTAAATGAATCCAGAGAACTCAAAACCTGGCCTCCAATGAAATGCTCCCGAGAACACTTAAAAACCCGCCAAATGAAATGACGCCAGAGCACTTAAAAACCCGCCCAACAAAATGATCTGAGAGCACTTAAAAACCAATTCCAAACGAAATTACTTCAGAGCAATCAAAACCAGCTTCCAACGAAATGACTCCAGAGATCACTAAAACTTTGCCTAAGGAATGACTCCAAAGCACTCTAAAATCCGCCAAACGAAAAATGACTCCAGAGTACCTTAAAAAGCCCAGTTCCAACAAAATGTCCTCAGTGCACATAAAAACCCCCTTTAACGAAATGACCTCCAGAGCAACGAAAACCTGCTTCCAAGAGGACCCACAGCACTTAAAATCGTCAAACGAAATGACCCCACATAAACACCTGCTTCCAAATAAATGACTCAGAGCACCTCAAAACCCATTTCCAATGAAATGATTCCAGAGCACTTAAAAACCCGCCTAAATCTAATGACTTCCAGAGCACTTAAAAACCCCCTAGCAAATCGAAATGACTTAAGAATACTTTAAAAGCCCAGTTCACAAAATGTCCTCAGTGCACATAAAACCCCTTCCAACGAAATGACTCCAGAGCACTTAAAAACCCGATTCAAACGAAAGGGGACTCCACAGCACTTAAAAACCGCGCTAACGAAATGATCCCAGAGCACTTAAAACTTCCAACGATATGACCTCTGAGCACATAAAACCCGCTTCAATCTAAATGACTCCAGAGCACTTATAAACCAGCTTTCAAGAAATGACTCAGAGCACTTAAAACCCTTCCAACGATATGACCTCCGAGCACATAAAAACCCGCTACCCAAGAAATGACTCCAGAGTACCAAAATCCCGCCTAAATGAAATGACTCCAGAGCACTTAAAAGCCCGCTCCAACGAATGACTCCAGAGATCACTCAAAAACCCGCTCAACTAAATGAATCCAGAGAACTCAAAAAACCTGCTTCCAATGAAATGCCTCGAGAGTAATTTAAAAACCCACTTCCAAGGAATGACTTAGAGCACTTAAAAAACCCGCCTTCCAACGAAAAAGACTTCCAGGGCACTTTAAAACCGGTTCCAAGGAAATGACTAGAGCACTCAAAAATCCGCTTGTTCGAAATGACTCCAGAGCACTCAAAAACACGCCTAACGAAATGGACTCAGAGCACATAAAACCCGCTCCATCGAAATGACTCCAGAGCACCTAAAACACGCTCCAATGACATGACTCCAGAGTACTTAAAAAACCTGCTTCCAATGAAATGACTCCAAAGCACTTAAAACACGCTTCCAAACAAATGACTCCAGAGTACTAAAAACCTGCTTCCAACGAAAATGACTTTCAGCACTTAAAAACACGCTCAAAGAAATGACTCCAGAGCACTAAAAACCCGCCTAACGAAATGACTCAGTGCACTTAAAAGCCTGCTTCCAACGAAATGACCCCAGAGCACTCTCAAAACCCGCTCCAACAAAATGACTACAGAGCACTTAAAAACTTGCCCAAATCTAAATGACTCTAGAGCACTTAAAAACCCAGTTCCAAAGAAATGACTCCAGAGCACTTAAAACTGCTTCCAACCAAATGACTACAGAGCATTTAAAAACCTGCTCCCAACGGTAAAAACAACCTAGAGCTCTTAAACCCCGATTCCAACAAAGGACACCAGAACATTTAAAATCCCGCTCCAGTGAAATGACTATGAGCACTTAAAACCAGCTTCCAACGAAATGACTCAGAGCACTTAAAAACCCGCTCAATGAAATAATCCCAGAGCACTTAAAAACCTGCTTCCAACGAATGACTCCAGAGCACTTAAAATCAAGCCTAAGGAAATGACTTAGAGCACTCTAAAACCCGCTCCATCGAAATGACTCCAGAGTACTTAAAAGCCCAGTTCCAACAAAATGTCCTCAGTACATAAAAACCCTTCCAACGAAATGACTTTCGAGTACTTAAAACCTGCTGCCAACAAAAGGACTCCACAGCACTTAAAAAATCGCTTCAAAAAATGATCCCAGAGCACCTAAAACCCGCCTCAAAATGACCTCTGAGCACATAAAAACCTCTCTTCCAACGAATGACTTAGAGTACTCAAAAACCCAAGGCCCAATGAAATGACTCCAGAGTACTTATAAACCCGCCTAACTAAATGACTCCAGAGCACTTAAAAACCCGCTTCCAAAGAAATGACTTCAGAGCACATAAAACCCCTTCCAACGAAATGACCCAGAGCACTTAAAACTCGCCTCAATCGAAAAGACCCACAGCACTTAAAAACCCGCTTCAAAGAATGATCCCAGAGCACTTAAAAACCCCCTTCCAAACGAAATGACTCGAGCACATAAAAAACCCGCTTCAAAGAAAATGACTTTTAGAGCACTAAAACCCACTTCCAAGGAAATGACTCTAGAGCACTTAAAAGCCTGCTTCCAATGAAATGACTCCAGATCACTCAAAAACCGCTTAACTAAAATGAATCCAGAGAACTCAAAAACCTGCTTCCAATGAAATGCCCACAGAGCACTTAAAACCCGGTTTCAAAGAAAATGACGCCAGAGCACTTAAAAACCCGCTCCAACAAAAATGACTTTAGAGCACTTAAAAACCGGCTTCCAACGAAATGACTTCAGAGCAATCAAAAACTAGCTTCAACTAAATGACTCCAGAGCACCTAAAAACTGCCAAGGAAATGACTCCAGAGCACTCTAAAACTGGCAACAAAATGACTCCAGAGTACTTAAAAGCCCAGTTCCAAACAAATGTCATCAGTGCACATAAAACCCCCATTTAAACGAAATGACTTAGAGTACTTAAAAACCTGTTTAACGAAAGGACTCTTACAGCACTTAAAAAAATCGCCTAAACGAAATGACCTCTGCACATAAAACCCGCTCCAACGAAATGATTCCAGAGCACTCAAAACCCGCTCCAATGAAATGACTCCAGAGCACTTAAAACCCGCCTAACGAAAAAGACTCAGGGCACTTAAAACCCTTCCAACGAAATGACTCCAGAGTACTTAAAAGCCCAGTTCCAAATAAAATGTCCTCAGTGCACATAAAACCCCTTCCAAATCGAAATGACTCCAGAGCACTTAAAAACCCGATTCAAACGAAAGGACTCCACAGCACTTAAAAACCCGCTCAAACGAAATGATCCCAGAGCACTTAAAACCCTCTTCCAATGAAATGACCTCCGAGCACATAAAAACCCTTCCAACGAAATGACTCAGAGCACTTAAAAACCCGCCTCCAAGGAAATGACTAGAGCACTCTAAAATCTGCTTCCAACGAAATGACTCCAGAGTACTTAAAAGCCCAGTTCCAAATAAAAAGGTCCTCAGTGCTTACATAAAACCACCTTCAAAACTAAATGAACTAGAGCACTTAAAAACTCCAAAAAACTAAAGGACCCACAGCACTAAAAACCCACCTAAATCTAAATGACTCCAGAGTACTCAAAAACCTGCTTCCAAGAAATGATTCCAGAGCACCTAAAATCTGCTTCCAATGAATGACTCCAGAGTACTTAAAAACCGCAGTTCCAAATAAAATGTCCCTCAGTGCACATAAAAACCAAATTCAAACAAAATGACCCAGAGCACTTAAAAACTACTTCCAACCAAAGGACTACAGCACTTAAAAACCCTTCCAACGAAATGACCTCCGAAAGCACTTAAAAACCCACTTCCAACGAAATTACCTCAGAGCACATAAAAATCTGCTTCAAAGGAAATGATTCCAGAGCACTCAAATCCGCTTCCAATGACATGACTCAGAGTACTTAAAACCTGCTTCAAGGAAATGACCTCAAAGCACTTAAAAACACGCTCAAAGAAATGACTCCAGAGCACTAAAAACCCGCTCCAACAAAATGACTCCTAAGCACTTAAAACACGCTCCAAAGAAATGACTCCAGAGCACTAAAAACCCGCCTAACAAAAAATGACTCCAGAGCACATAAAAGCCCCTTTCCAACGAATGACTCTAGAGCACTCTAAACCCGCTTTAACGAAATGACTCCAGAGCACTCTAAAACTGGCTTCAAAGAAAATGACTAGAGTACTTAAAAGCTAGTTCCAACAAATGTCATCAGTGCACATAAAACCCCATTTAAACGAAAGGACTTAAGAGTACTTAAAAAACCTGCTTCCAACGAAATGACTCCACAGCACTTAAAACCTGCCTAACAAATGACCTCCAGAACACTAAAAACCCGCCTAAATCAAATGATTCCAGAGCACTCAAAACCCGCTTCAATGAAATGACTCCAGAGCACTTAAAAAACCCGCCTAAACGTAAATGAGACTCCAGGGCACTTAAAAAACCGCCCAAAATAAATGACTCCACTTTACTTAAAAGCCCGAATGTTCCAACAAAATGTCCTAAGTGCACATAAAAACCCCTTCCAACGAAATGACTCCAGAGCCTTAAAACCCGATTCAAACGAAAGGACTCACAGCACTTAAAAAACCCGCCCAAACAAAATGATCCCAGAGCACTTAAAAACCCGCTTCAAATGAAATGACTCCAGAGCACTTAAAACCCGCTATCAAGGATATGACTCCAGAGCACTTAAAACCCTCTCTTCCATCGAAATGACCCCAGAGTACTTAAAAGCCCAGTTCCAACAAAATGTCCTCAGGCACATAAAAACCCCTTCAAACGAATTGACTTCAGAGCACTTAAAAAAACCTGCTTCCAACAAAAGGACTCTCAGAGCACTTAAAAACTGCGCCAACTAAATGATCCCAGAGCACTTAAAAACCCGCCAACTAAATGACCTCTGAGAGCACATAAAACCCGCTTCAAATCTAAAATGACTCCAGAGCACTCAAACCCACTTCAAGGAAAACTCCAGAGCACTTTGTGTTCGCCTAACGTAAATGACCCCAGATCACCCAAAAACCTGCTTCCAACTCAATGAATCCAGAGAACTCAAAACCTGCTTCCAATGAAATGCCTCGAGAGCACTTAAAAACCCGCCACAAAGAATGACGCCAGAGCACTTAAAAACCTGCCTCCAACAAAATGATCACAGAGCACTTAAAACCTACTTCAACGAAAATGACTTAGAGAGCACATAAAAATCTGCTTCCAAGTTAATGATTCCAGAGATACACTCAAAAACCGCCTCAATGAAATGACTCCAGAGCACTTAAAACCCTGCCTTCTACAAATGACTCCAAAGCACTTAAAAACACGCCCAAAGAAATGACTCCAGAGCACTAAAAACCCGCCTAAACAAAATGACTCCAGAGTACTTAAAACACGCTTCAAAGAAAATGACTCCAGAGCACTTAAAAACCGCTTTAACCAACAAATGACTTGTTACACATAAAAACCCGCTTCAACAAATGACTCCAGAGCACTTAAAACCCGCTCCAATGAAATGACTCCAGAGCACTTAAAACCCGCTAACATAAAAATGAGCACTCCAAAGTACTTAAAATGGACTAGTTCCAACAAATGTCCTCAGTGCACATAAAAACCCCATTTAAACGAAATGACTTCCAGAGCACTTAAAACCTGCTTCCAACAAAATGACTCCACAGCACTTAAAAACCGCTTAACAAAATGATCCCAGAGCACTTAAAAACCCGCCTAACGAAAATGACCTCTGAGACATAAAAACTGCCTAACGACATGACTCCAGAGTACTTAAAACCTGCTTCCAAGGAAATGACTCAGATCACTTAAAAACACGCCTAAAGAAATGACTCAAGAGCACTTAAAAAGCTTCAACGAAACAGACTTAAAGCACTTAAAAACACGCTCCAAAGAAATGACTTTCAGAGCACTAAAAAACCCGCCAACGAAAAATGACTCCAGAGCACGAAAAGCCCGCCTAACGAAATGACTCCAGAGCACTTAAAACCCGCTTCAAAACGAAATGACTACAGAGCACTTAAAAACTGCTTCCAACGAAGGACTCTAGAGAACTTAAAAAACCCAGTTCCAACTAAATGACTTAGAGCACTTAAAACCTGCTTCCAAACAAGGGACTCCACAGCACTTAAAAACCGCCAACTAAATGATCCCAGAGCACTTAAAAACCTGCTTCCAACGAAACAACCCTAGAGCACTTAAACCCCGATTCCAACAAAAGGACACCAGAACATTTAAAACCCCGCCTAAACGAAATGACTCAGGAGCACTTAAAACCCGCCTAACGAAATGATCCCAGAGCACTTAAAAACCCGATTCCAACGAAATGACTCCAGAGCACTCAAAACCCGCTTATCAAGGATATGACTCCAGAGCACTTAAAACCTCTTCCACCTAAATGACCCCAGAGTACTTAAAAGCCCAGTTCCAACAAAATGTCCTCAGGCACAAAAACCCCTTCAACGAATTGACTTAGAGCACTTAAAAACCTATTCAACGTAAGGACTTTAGCACAAAAACTTAAAAAAACCGCTTCAAATTAAATGATCCCAGAGCACTTAAAAACCCGCCTCAACGAAATGACTCAGAGCACTAAAAACTACTTCCAAATCTAAATGACTCAGAGCACCAAAACCCACTCAAGGAAAAACTCAGAGCACTTAAAAACCCGCTTAAAGAATGACCCAGAGCACTTAAAACCCGGCTTAACGAAATGACTCCAGAGTACACCCCAAACTTCCAAAGAATTGACTCCAGGGCACTAAAAGTCCGCCTTCAACAAAATGATCCTTCAGATCATTCAAAATCCCGCCCAACGAAATGACCTCAGAGCACTTAAAAACCCGCTTCAAGAAATGACTTCCACAGCACTTAAAAACCGCCTCAACTAAATGACTTCAGAGCACTCAAAACCACTCAAATCTAAATGACCTCAGAGCACTCAAAACTCCGCCAAGGAAAATGACTCAGAGACCAAACTTAAAACCCAAATCACTCAAAATGACTCTAGATGACTTAAAAGCTCAGTTTCAAACAAAATGTCCTAGTGCACATAAAACCGCCTTTCAAATTAAATGACTACAGATCACTTAAAATCCCGCCTAATGGAATAATTTCCAGAGCACTTAAGCTCGCCTAATTAAATGACTCCAGAGCATTTAAAATACGCCTTAACGAATGACTACAGAGTTACAAAAAACGCGCTTTTCAATATATGACTACAGAGCACTCAAACCCACTTCCAACGAAATGACTCCAGAGTACTCAAAACCCGCCAATTCTAAATGAATCGAGAGCACTTAAAAACCGCTCAAAAATAAATGACTACAGAGCATTTAAAAACATGCTTCCAATGAAAAAACCTCAGAGCACTTAAACACCATTCCAACTAGAAGACACTAGAACATTTGAAAAAACTGTTTCAACGTAAATGACTTTAGAGCAATTTTAAACCCTTTAACGAATGACTCAGAGCACTTAAAACCCTTTTCAATATAAATGACTGATAAGAGTACTCAAAAACCCACTTCAACGAATGACTTACTAAAAACACGATTCCAATGGGGATACACTTCAGAGTACTTAAAAACCTGCTTTAAGGAAATGACTCCAAAGAATTTGTAAAAAACTGTTTCAAGAAAAATGCCCCAGAGCACTAAAAACCCTTCAAGGAAATGACTCCAGAGCACCCTTAAAACTCAGCTCAAATCTAAATGACTCAAGAGCACTCAAACCCGTCAAAGAAATGACTCAGAGCACCAAAATACGCGCTCAAATCGAAAATGACAAGGAGCACTTAAAACTCGCCTAATGAAATGACTTCTAGAAAGACTTAAGATCCCAGTTCCAACGTGAAATGACCTGTGAGCACCCAAAACCTACTTCAAATCTAAATGACTACAGAGCTCTAAACCCCGTATTTAATTAAATACAATTTAGAGCATTTAAAACCCCGCTCAAATGAAATGACACAGAGCACTTAAAACCTCGCTTCTAATGAAATGACTTAGAGCACTTAAACTCCCTTCAACTAAATGATCCCAGAACACTTAAAAACCCCTTCCAACAAAATGACTCCAGAGCACTCAAAACTCCGCCAATCTAAATGACCCCAGGAGCACTCTAAAACCCGCCAACGAAATGATCTCCCAGAGTACTTAAAAGCCCAGTTCAAACAAAAATGTCCTCAGTGCACATAAAAACCCTTTCAAACGAAATGACTCCAGAGCACTTAAAAACCTGGCTTCCAACAAAAGGACCCCACAGCACTTAAAACCGCCACTCCAATGAAATGATCCCAGAGCACTTAAAAACCCGCCTCAACGAATGACTCTGAGCACAAAAACGCCTAACGAAATGACCTCAGAGCACTCAAAACCCACTTCCAAGGAAATGCCCAGACCACTTAAAAACTCCGCCCAAACAAAATGACTCCAGAAAGCACTTCAAAACCCGCCTTCAAATGAAATGATTACAGAGCATTTAAAACTCGCTTCAACGAAATGACTTCAGAGCACTTAAAACCCGTTTCAAAGAAAGGACACCAGAGCACTTAAAAACACCGCGCAAATCTAAAAATGACCAGAGCACTCTAAAATCCGCTTCCAACGAATGACTCAGAGTACCAAAACTTCAGTTCAACAAATGTCCCTCAGCGCACATAAAAATCCCATTCAAACGAAATGACTCCAGAGCACCTAAAAACACGCTAAACGAAATGACTCACAGCACTTAAAACCTCATTTCCAACGAATGACTTAGAGCACTTAAAAATTTAACGAATGACTTAGAGCACATAAAAATTCTTTAAAAATAATTCCAGAGAACTTAAAAACCCATTAATGAATGGCTTTCAGAGAACTTGTAAACCCGCTTTCAAACGAAATGACTCTAGAGCACTTAAAACCGCTTAAACTAATGAAATGACTCGAGCACTTAAAACCTGCCTCCAAACTAAATGACTTAGAGCACTTAAAACCTATCAAGGAAAATGACACAGAGCACCCTAAAACACCGCTTCCAACGAAATGACTCAGAGAGACCTTAAAAACCCGCCTAAACTTAAATGACTTAGAGTACTTAAAAACCTAGTCTAAATCTAAATGTCCTTAGAGCACTTAAAACCCTCAAACGAAATGAATACAGAGATCACTAAAAATTTGCTTTCAACTAAAATAATCCAGAGAATCAAAAACCTGCATCCAATGAAATGCCTGAGAGCACTAAAACCCGCTTCAAATGAATGACTCAGAGCACATAAAATCCGTCTAACAAAATGATCGTGAGCACCAAAAACCCACTTCCAACGAAATGACTTCAGAGAACCTAAAAACCCGCTTCAATGAAATGACTTGAGAGCACCTAAAACCCGCTTCAATTTAAATGACTCTCAGAGCACCAAAACCTCGGCTGATCCAACGAAATGACGGCAGACTTACTCAAAACTCCGCCTAACGAAAATGACCAGAGCACTTAAAACCGCCCAACGAAATGATCCCAGAAGACATAAAAACCCGCTGCAAATAAATAAATGACTTCAGAAAGCACTTAAAACCTGCTTTAATGAAATGCCTCGAGAGTATTTAAAACCTGCTTCCAAAAAATGACTCCAGAGTACTTAAAAACTCGCTACCAACAAATTGACTCCAGATCACTCAAACCCGCTCCAAATCTAAAATGACTTCAGAGAACTCCAAAACCAGCTTGCAAGAAATGACTCGAGAGCACCCTAAAACCTGCTTCAACGAAATGACTCTAGGAGTACAAAAACCCGCTCAACAAATGATCGTCAGAGCACTTAAAAACCCGCTTCAAACGAAATGAATTCAGAGCACCAAAAACCACTTCCAACGAATGACTTAGCATCACCAAACCCTCCAAGGAAATGACTCAGAGAACAAATCTCTAATGAATCTGCTTCCAACCAAATGACTCCAGACTACTTAAAAGCCCAGTTTAACGAAATTCCTAGGGCACGCAAAAATCGGCCTAACGAAAATGACCAGAGCACTTAAAACCTGCTTCCAACAAAAGGACTCACAGCACTTAAAAACCCGCTCAAATCTAAATGACCTCAGAGCACACAAAACCCGCTCTCAATGAAATGGGAGTCCAGAGCACTTAAAACCCGCCTCAAATCTAAAAGACTCCAGGGTACTTAAAAACCCACTTCCAATGACTTAGAAATGACTCCAGAGCACTTAAAAACCCACTTCCAAGGAAATGAATGGATTCACCAAAACACGCCCAAAGAAATGACTCCAGAGAACTTTAAAAGCCCAGTTCCAACAAAAGGTCCCCAGTGCACCCCAAAAACCACCTTCAAACTGGAACGACTCCAGAGGACTTCAAACCCGCTTTCAACAAAGGACTCACAGCACTTAAAAACCCGCCTAACGAAATGATCGAGCAGAGCACCTTAAATACCAGCCCCAAAACAAATGACCCTGAGGCACATAAAAACTCGCAAACTAAAGGACTCCAGAGCACTCAAAAACCCGCTTTCAATGAAAGGACTCCAGAGCACTTAAAACCTACTTCCAACGAAATGACTCCAGATTACTTGGGGACCCGCTTTCCAATGAAATGATCGCAGAGCAATAAAAAACGCTGCAATGAATGACACCAGAGCACTTAAACCCGCCTAAAAGAAATGATCCCAGAGCACTTAAAACCCGCCTAACGAAATGACTCCAGAGCACTTAAAACCCGCCTATGAAATGATTTCTAGGAAAGATTCTAAAACCCGAATCCATCAAAATGACTCCAGAATGATTTCAGCACTTAAAAGCCTCAGTTTAAACAAAATGTCCTCAGTGAATCAAAAACCCACCAAACGAAATGACTCCGAGCACTTTAAAACCTGCTCCAAATAAAAGGACTCCACAGCACTTAAAACCACTCCAAAGAAATGATCCCAGATCACTAAAAATTGCTTCCAACGAAATGACTCTGAGCACATAAAACCCGCCTCCAACTTAATGACACCAGAGCACTCAAAAACCCACTAAAAAAATGACCTCAGAGCACCACAAAACCCACTTCAACGAATGACTTCAGAGCACTTAAACCCGCCACAAAGAATGACTCCAGAGCACTTAAAAACCCTCGCAAACGAAATGACCTCCAGAGCACTTAAAACCTGCTTCAAAATGAAATGACTCTCAGCACATAAAACACGCATTTCAAAGAAATGACTCCAGAGCACTTCAAAAATCCGCTTCAAATCTAAATGACTCAGGAGCACTTAAAACCCGCCTCAAATCTAAATGATCCTAGAGCACTTAAAAACCCGCTTCAAACTAAATGACTCAGAGCACTGTAAAAATCGCCCCATAGAAAGTCGACTCAAAGCACTCTATAACCACTTCAATCGAATGACTCCAGAGTACTTAAAGCTCAGTTCAAAAAATGACCTCAATGCACCAAAAACCCCTCCAAATGAAAATGACTCCAGAGAACTTAAAACCTGCTACCAAGAAATGATCCCAGCAATTAAAACCCGCTTCCAAGAAATGACCCCAGAGCACATAAAAAATCTTCCAAACAAATGACCTAGAGCACTTAAAAACCCGCTTCAACAATGAAATGACTCAGAGCACTTAAACCCGATTAGCACCAAATGACTCCAGAGTTAATTTAAACCCGCCTAAGGAATGACTCAGAGCACTCTAAAACCCGCTCAACAAATGACCCCAGAGAGTTTAAAAGCCCAGTTCCAAACAAAATGTCCCTGTGCCATAAAACCCCACCAAAACTAAATGACTCCAGAGCACTTTAAAACCTGCTTCCAACTAAAGGACCTACAGCACTTAAAAACCAAATCAAAGAAATGGGATCCCAGATCGTTTTAAAAACCGCTTCAACAAAATGATCTCTGGAGAGCACATAAAACGCTCTTAACGAATGACACCAGAGCACTCAAAAACCCACTTCCAAGGAAATGACCCAGAGCACTAAAAACCCGCCTAAAACGAAATGACTTAGACCACAAAACCCGCCTAAATCTAAATGACTCAGAGCACTTAAAACCTGCCTAAATCTAAAAATGACTCCAGAGCACTTAAAACCTGCTTCAAAACGAAATGACCTCAAAGCACTTAAAAACACGCCCAAAAGAAATGACTCCAGAGAACTAAAAACCGCTCCAACGAAATGACTCAGGAGCACTCCTAAATGTCTGGCCTAACTAAATGATCCTAGGAGCACTTAAAACCGCCTAACGAAATGACTCCAGAGCACTCAAAACCTGCCTCCAAGGAATGACTCAGAGCACTCTATAACCTGCTTCATCAAATGACTCCAGAGTACTTAAAAGCCCAGTTCCAAAAAAAATGTCCTCAATGCACATAAAAACCTCTCCAAATGAAATGACTCCAGAGCACTCAAACCTGCTACCAAAGAAATGATCCCAGAGCACTTAAAAACCCGTCAAACGAAATGACCTCTGAGCACATAAAGATCTTCCAATAAATGACTCTCAGAGCACATAAAAACCAGCTATCCAATGAAATGACTCCAGAGCACTCCTAAAAACGCTGCTTCAACGAAATGACTCCAGAGCACTTAAAACCCGCCTAAAGTAGAAATGACTTACACTCTGCAAAACCCCTTCCAAAGAAATGACCTCAGAGCACTTAAAAATCCGCCTAAGGAAATGATTCTAGAGCACTTCTAAAACCCGTCAATGACACTGACCCTAGAGTACTTAAATTGCTTATGAATACTTAAAAAAGCACTTAACACGCTTCAAGAATGACTCCAGAGCACTAAAATCTCCGCTTTCAACAAATGGGATTTCAGCACTTAAACACGCCAAAGAAATGACCCCAGACAAAAAAAACCCCCGCTCCAACAAATGCCCTCTGAGCAAAAAAACGCTTTTCCAACGAATGACCCAACACTCAAAACCCATTTCCCAAAGGAAATGCCCCGAGCACAAAAAACCCGCCAACAAAATGCCCCAGACATTTAAAAACCCCGTTTCAACTAAATGCCCCAGAGCACTTAAAACCCGCCTAACAATGACCCCCGACAAAAAAACCGCCAACAAAATAAACCAAGAACTAAAACCGTTCCCAAGAAATGCCTAGAGACCAAAAACCGTTCCCAAAAATGACCCCAGAGCATTTAAAAACCCCCCAACAAATGCCCTTTCTGAGCAATAAAACTTTCTTCCAACAAAATGACCCAGAGCACTAAAAAAACCCACCAAAGGAAATGCCTGAGCATTTAAAAAACCCCGCCAACGAATGACCCCAGAGCACTTAAAAACCGTTTAAAAATGCTCCAGACACCAAAACCCGCCAAAATGACCCAGAGACTTAAAAGCCCGTTCAAAAAAAATGCTCAAGCATTTAAAACCCCTAAAAAGACCCCAGAGATTTAAAAACCCCGTTTCCAACAAAAACCCAAGCATTAAAAACCCCGCTTAAGAAATGTTTCCAGAATTAAAAACCGTTCCCAAAACAAAGGACTCTAAGCACAAAAAAACCCCCCAAAGAAAAAACCTCTAAAAGATATAAAAACCCTTTCCAACGAAATGACTTCAGACACTTAAAAACCCCTTCCAACAAATGACTAGAGCATTTAAAAAACCCCTTTCCAACGAAATGACTCCAGAGTTTTAAACCTTTCCCAAAAATGCCCAGCACAAAAAAACCCTTCCAAGAAATGACCCCAGAGAAAAAAAACCCGCCCAACAAAGGACTAGGAGCATTTAAAAAACCCCCCTAAAAAAATGATCCAGAGACTTAAACCCGATTAAAAAAAATGACCTGAGCACTAAAACCCGCTGGAAATGACAAACACTTAAACCCGCCAACGAAATGACCCCAGAGTATTTAAAAGCCCAGTTCCAAAAAATGTCCGGGCACAAAAAACCCCAAAAAAATGACCCAGAGCACTTAAATACG
>JAEOAE010002701.1:0-13123 GCA_036365155.1 Meriones psammophilus | reverse complement strand
GCAATGAGATGATCCCTTCGTGATTGGCATAATGTAATTCCACATTCTTCTTTTTTAATAGCTGCTCTGTCTGGACACGACAATCTAACTAGTTCTAAGTGGAAACATGCTCCACATTTTATTCATAAGCTGCTCATAATACAACTTTTTGTTTCTACAAACAAGTCTCATGGATCTTTCATTTTCTACATCACTAAGTATGTTACAGCTAAGCTGCCAGATTAGAATTATTATCAAAGTTACTACATCATAATTTATACATAAGGTCAAATTACTACCCATATAAGTCATAAAGAATACATAGTTCTGCTATAGTCTTCTATGAAAGGACTGCTTTCAGGGAGTCTAAGTTATGGAGGTGTGTTAAACATGTGAAGTTTGTGTGTGTACGCATTACGTACATAGATGCCTGAGACCAACTTCTTTAAGTGTTATCCTACATGCTGTCCACTTTGTTTTTATTTATTTATTTTTCTTTACCTTTATTGATTAGATGCTTCTAACCATACAAGGTTAGAAGAAGCTCTTAAAGAAACACATGCAAATATACTAAACAATTGAGAGAAGCATAGCACTAAGAGAAGAAAAAACAAAAAAATAGAGACCATCTTGGAGACACAGGAACCCACACTTAAAAGATGAAGGAAATGTTTCAAGACATGAAACAGAATTAGAATCAATAAAGAAAACAAACGGCATCTCCAAGATGCCTCAGAGGTTAAGAACACTGATTGTTCTTCCAAAGGTCCGGAGTTCAATTCCTTAACAAATGGTGTCTCAAACCATCTATGATGAGATCTGTGCCTCTTCTGGCAATGTAGGCATACATGCAGACAGAATACTACAAATAATAAATCTAAAAGAAAGGGGAAAAAAAAACAAAACCAAGAAAATCCTGGAACTGAAGAACTTAGAGAAAAGAGAAGGAATCACAAAGGTAAGCATTACTAATAGAATACAAGAGATGGAAGAGAGAACTTGGGGCTAAAGATACACTCACAGAAATTAAACTTCTCTCAAAGCAAAAAAAATCAGAAAATCCAAACACAAACCACCCAAGAAATCAAGGACGCATAAAAAGGCAAAATCTAAGAATAATAGGAATTAAGAAGAAGAAGAGTCCAGGCTAAAGGTCCAGAAAATATTTTCAAGAAAACATAGAAAAAATTCGCAACTAAAGAAAGAGATGTCCAAATATACAAGAGGCCTACAGAACACTAATAGATAGACCTGAGAAGAACCTACCCACATCATAGTAAAAACACTTAATCTACAGAACAAAGAAAGATACTAAAGCAAAGGAAAGACCAAATAATATAAAAGGCAAAACTATCGAATCACCCCTGACTTCTCATCAGAAACTAGGTAAGCCAGAAGGGCCTGGGGAGATATCATGGAGGCTAATGGACCACAGATGCCAACCTGACTACTTTACCCAGAAAAATATTTTAATCAACATATATGGAGAAAATAAAATATTCACGAAAAACTAAATTTAAGCAATATTTAAACAACCCAGCCTACAGAAGATACAAGTAGAAGGAAAATTCCAATCCAATGAAAAAAAATAACTAAGAAAACATAGGTTAAAGATAACTTCCAACAAAATCAAAAGCAAACAAGCAATGATTCACAGTAACATCGCAACCTACAATAATAGGAAAAAAACAAATGGTAAATTTTTATCTATAAACAATAATGGATCAACTCTAATAAAAAGACACAGACTACAGAATGGGTAGGGAAACAGGAACCAACATTCTGCTGCATCCAAGAAACACACCTATGAAAACAAAGATAAACATTACCTCAGAGTAAAGGCGGGAAAAAGTTCTTCAAAAATGACCCCAAAAAACAACAGGAGTATATCCTAATATCTAATAAATAGATTTTGAACCAAAACTAACCAAAGACATAGAGGGCAACATTTTCAACAAAGGAAAAGTCACCAAGAAGAATCACATTAAACATCTATGCCCCAAATACAAAGACCACCTACATTCATAAAAGAAACATTATTAAAGTTAAACCAGACATTGACTGAATACTTAGAGGTGGGGACTTCAACACCCCACTCTCACCAAGGGACAGATCAACTGAACAGAAACCAAATAGGGAAATAAAAGCACTTACAGAGTCCCTAAATCAAATGGACCTAATAGACGCTACAGATCTTTCCACCCAAACTCAAAAGAGAACCCCTTCTTTTCAGCACCTCATGGAACCTTCTCCAAAACAGACCATATAGTTGGTCAAAAACAAGCCTCAAAGATATAAAAGATTGAGATAATCCCTTGTATTCTATCAGACCACTATGGACATCAACAACAATGGAAATAACCAAAACGTACACACACATGGAAACTGAACAACTTGTTATTTCCCAATGACAGCTAAGTTAAGGAAGAAATAAGGAAAGAAATTAAAGACTTCCAAAAACTCAGGAAAGTGAAGACACAACATCCCAAATTTATGGACACATTGAGCAGTGCTCAGAGGAAAATTTATAGCACTAAGTGCCTTCAAGAAATTTTAACATCAAAGGGGGGAATTTAAGGCCCAACTGAAAACCCTAGAAAAGCAGATAACAAGAGGAGCAGAAGGCGGGAAATAATAAAACCAGGCTGGAAATCAATCAATTAGAAACATATAAAACTATTCAAAGAATCAATGAAACCAAGAGCTGGTTCTTTGAGAAAATCAACAAGAGGACAAACCCTAGCTGACTAAAAAAAGCAGAGAGAATCTATCCAAATCAGCAAAATCAGAAATGAAAGGGGGGACATAACCACGGCACTGGAGGGAATCCAAAAACAATCATTAGCTCATACTACAAAGCCTATACGCCAACAAAATTTGAAATCTAAATGAAATGACAATTTTCTTGATAGATTGATCTACCAACATTAAGTCAAGATCAGGTAGAAAGATTGAATAACCCTATATCACCCAAGGAATTGAAGCAGTCATTAACAGTCTCCTCGAAAAAGCCTGGGCTAGATGGTTTCAGCGCAGGGTCCAACAGACCTTCAAAGAAGTAATACCAATTCTCCTCAAACTATTCCACAAAATAGAAACAGAAGGAACACTACTTTCAAACTCATTCTATGAAGGACAGTCAAAACTGATCCCCAAAAACCACACAAAGACCCAAACAAAAAAAGAGAACTCAGAACTATCTCTAATGAATATTGACGGAAATACTCAATAAAATACTTGAAAACCCGGGAATTTCAAGAAACATCAAAGAACATCCATCATGCCCAAGTAGGCTTTCCCAGGCATGCAAGGCTGGTTCAACATATGGAAATCCATCAATGTAATCCACCACAAAACGAATAAAGGAGAAAAACCTGATCATCCCCCTTAGAGGGAAAAGCATTTGACAAAGTCCAACACCATTCATGTTCAAAGATTAGAGAGATCAGAATACAAGGCAATATCTAAAGATAGTAAAGGCTACATACAGGGCCTATAGCCAAATCAAACTCAATGGAGAAAAAATCAATCCCACTGAAATCAGGACAAGACAAGGCTCCCCACTCTCTATGCTCTTCAACATAGTAATTGAAGTCCAGCCAGAGCAATAAGACAACCAAAGGGAGATAAAAGGGGGATAAAAACCCGAAAAGGAAGAGGTCAAAGTGTGCCAGAAGGCAGCTCTGAGCTGGCCTGATCTAGACTGCTGGGGAAGGCAACAGCATCCAATATGCCAGAGGTGGCCTCTTAGAGAGGTTTTGCTAGTGTTGGTTTTATCCCCATGAGGCTGGATGCCTGTGATTAAATCTCAGGGTACTATGGAAAAGGCCTACAAGTGAGCAAGGGCTTTGGCAATGCCAGCCTGTCAGTGAAAGTAGATAAACATACAAATTAAGCTCTGACCCCATGAAAGGAAGCGCCAGACACTGACTGGACCCACTGAGCCTTTCCCTTTATCCCACTGTAGATCTTGTAAATTTCCTCTCTGATCTGTTACCCTAAACACCAAAACCTAGACCCCAACTATTTACCAAAAAGCCCTACTGCAGCTAGTGGGGTTTCTGCTGGGCTGCTCTAACCCAGCTTTGGGAAAGGGGAGTAAGAGAATAAATAGCCCTGGTTTTTCCTTGGGCCAATCAAACTACCTGACTGCAGAGATAATGTGTCAGAAAAAACAAAACAATCAATAGGAACAGCCCTGTTGTAAGTGGTTATTAATATTTACTATTGGTTTATCTTCTAGTAATGCTACAGATCCTCAGCAGCTGTATAACAAATCAACCACAGAGGCTGGGTTTTTAGTTAACCTAGAACACAATGCTGGGAATATTTACACCTCCTAAAACCTCCAACCCCCTTTAGACCCCACCATTTAGATTTCCCAATTGCTGTTCTTTTGAAACGTTCGTCTATGCTCCACTCTCCAAGATCTCCTCCAGCTCTCTCCCTAGCTCCCCTTTTCGCCTCCTTCTCTCCTCCCATCCCGCCTTCTGGCTCCTCCCATTTTTCCCCTTGGTCCTCGCCCCCCCTGCTCAACATTGTGTCCGGTTGCTTTTTTTTTTCCTGTTTACACAAAATTTTGAGACAGATGCTTAGAATGAGTATCACAATGCAACATCAGGATTGAAACCAAAAAGGGGTTGGGGTGGGGTGGGGAGAAATTGTGCATTTGAATGAACAAGGGTAAGGTGTACATTAAAAAAAACATTATACCAACATAACCCTACATCAACGCCTCTTGAGGAGAGAGAGAAAATTAAAAAACCCATGAGAGCCAGGTGTGGTACCACGACTTTAATTCAGCACTTGAGAGGCAGAGGCAGGAGGATCTCTGTGAGTTCAAGGCCAGATCAATCTAAAAAATTGAGTTCCAGAAACCCAAATGTTTCCCGAAACCCTATGCCATACATACACCTTGCTACGGGGCTGGAGATAGTTCAGCAGTCAAGAGTACTGACTGAGTTCCAGATTATTTGGGGAGTAAACCTAGAAACCCATGGCAACCACAATCATCTGTATTCCAGGTCCAGGGATCTGAAGTGGATCTACTTTCTGGCCTTAGGCACAGGCATGCATAGGCACGGGCATTATGAAGACAAAAACCCCTATCCACAAATAATAATAATAATAATAAATAATAATAATGTAATAAAAAATGCAAGAAAAAATCACATAATATTGTGATATAAAATGACCTAAAAATTTTGCGGGCAGGCTAGAAAGATGGCTCAGAGTTAAGGCTGGCTGCCTTCCAGTTCTGAATTCACTCCCAGCACCCAATGGTGGTTCACAACCAACGGGATCCCATGCCTGCTTTTGTCATGGTGAATACATGCAGATGAGGCCACTGTATACATGACGGGGAGGAGGAAGAGGAGGAGGAGGAGGAGGAGAAGTTTCTAATTAAGGATGAGAGCACACCCTAAGACCCCCAAACATTGTTCTCTCAACACATAATTATTGTCAGGTGGTGGAGGTAAACACCATTAATCCCATGAGGCAGAGAGGTGGATCTCTGAGTTGGAATCCAGCCAAGGTTGAGGACGGGCCAGGGCTGACAGCGAAACCCTAGAAAAAGGGGGTAGAGCCAGAGAGATGGTCAGAGGTTAAGAGCACTTCTGATGAGTGCTCCTCCAGAGTCCTGAGTTCCCAGCCACCACATGGGTGGCTCATAACCATGTATAATGAGATCCGTGCTCTACAGCTGTGCAGGCAGAAAAATGTATGCATAACAAATCGAAATAAAATATAAATCTTAAAAAGAAGGGTCAATTGCAAAACCAAATTATGGGTAATGTTGCAATACAAATTTAATTAGTTTAAACAAAAAATCATAGCAAATGTGAATGCTCCTTTGGTGCAGGGAATTTAGCCCTAGATTCCAACATTTAATAAGTGATAGGCTCTTTTGTTTGCATGTATGTTTGTTTGAGACAAGATTTTCTGCGTGCTCTGTCCTAGAACTCACTCAATCGACCTAGGCTGGCCTCTATACTCACAGAGATCCCCCCGCCCCGCCTCCTGAGTGCTGGGATTAAGGTGTGAGACACTACACCCAGCTCCGAGCTCTACCCTCCATGGACCTAATTGGGATCTCTCTGCGTTTCCCTGATCATTTCTCCTTTCCCAAGAAACTAAAAGGGTGCTTTAAAAAGGGATTAATTTCCCCTCCTTGACAGGATTAGGTTCTGAACCAATTGGTTTCTAGTGAAGGTGTGCTAATTCCCACACAGTTGGGCTTTGCATCAGCTGTCACCGCCAGCAGAACATTAAAAAGCAGCTCCTGCTGGGGGCATCAGCCGCCTGGCTGGCTCTGCTGCTTGATTTGTTGGGGCTAAGCCATGGGCTTTTTTGCATCAACCTTGGAAGACCCTGGCGGGAAGGAGGTCCCAACCCAGAGACACACATGCCACCCAACATGAGCCGTGAACAGGCATGGGCCTGGGCAATGGATAACTTTGAGGCCTCTGAGCCACCGCTTCCTGTCAGCCCCAGTCCCTGAGCTGGAACCCATGTTAGTCTACACTGCTGGATGGACCCACTTTGGAGCTGAGAGGGGCCAAAAACGCCGTGAGAGCCGCCTGTGGAGGAGCCTCAATGGCTGGAGCTGCTGAGGGGCTGGCTCTCAAGGAGAAGGAGCTCCAGGAGAGGGGCCCTTGACCTGAGGTCAGCCAAAAGATGACAGCACCCACAGAGGTGGAGGGATCCCCGGGCCCAGGGAATATGGAGCCCGGGCCCGCCCCCAGAAACTGCTGGAAAATGGAGGTTCACATGACAGAGGGATCGGGAAAAGGACAGCCAAGCCTTGCTGATACACCATGACATCCGAGCCAGAGAAAATAAGAATGGGGGAGCCTCATGCTGTTTCTGGACAGTGCCAGGCCAACCCCTTTGATGTTTTTTTGCCTCCTGACTTGTTAATGTTTCTTTTTTTCTTAACAAAAATCCCCTTTCTTACAATTGACATGTTAAGATATTTTTAAAAATCTGTGAGACAAGCCCAAATTTCGAGGGACAGTGAATATAATTAAAATCTTTCCACCATCTGTGTAACTGCTTTTCAGGGGTCAGGATTAAATCTGGGGGAAAATGGTCAAATCGTCTGGGGGCATCGGGGATGGGGTAGAGCTTTGGGAGAGTGGGAAATGATGATGTCGATACTTAAGAGCTGTTGGGTCTGCAGAACAAGGGGGGAACAGTCACAAGAGTCCAGCAAAGCAACATCTTTTTTTGGGAATAAATGCAGCCAAATCGGGACTAGTAGGCAACAGCAAAAGACTGGAGCTAAATGAGTCTAAATGTGAAACAAAAGTTTTACGAGATGACAAAAAATTTGGGTCATCTCCACTGCTACTAATCCAGACTCAGCAGCTGAACTGCAACTCCTAGCCAGAATGTTACGGGTTGCCTGGGGATCCACAAACATCTGTGCTAAGTTTCAGTCACAATTTTTCATCAATCAAATCCATCTGATCTTCCACGGATGTAATTAAGCAGGGATGACATTGCTAGGCATCCGAAAGTTCCTCAGAGCCTGAAATTTCGAACTGAATTTCCCATACGATCAAAAGGAGTCGGGAAAACAAAAGGGAAGTAATGGATAAATTATTTTTGTTTCCCAAACACAATGTTGATAGGGACAAATGAAGGGCAAAACTTACTTGGGATTTCTTCATTAAATAATTTTTCAGGGGAAATATTAGGGCCAGGTAAGTGATCTGAATGTGACGCAAAGAACAATCTGTTTTTGGGAGACATAATGGGTTCCATATCTGGTGAGAGGGAGCAGCTTAAAGTTGTTGGAGATCCGCATGCCCAATCCCCTCACAGCAGTCTGAATCAAGAGTTCAGGGGATGCCAGACTTATGGGTCCGGGGACCTTCATTTGGAGGGGGTCTGACACTGCCTTCTTCTCAAAGGTAGAATCTTCATTTTGTTTTTAAATTGATTTACTTATTTGGTTTGCTTACCCTTGCTGTCCTTGAACTTGCCCCTGTTGCCCGGCGGGCCTCAAACCACAGAGTTTCTGCCATTCTCTGCCTCAGTAAGTGGGTTTTAAAAGGTTGGGTTACACCCTGGCCAATTTATAATGAAAGTAGATATATATTCATCAAAATTTTTGGGAAGTTCAAAAGATTTTATGCCAAGATAGACAGCCTTCCCTCATATTTTTGAATTGTTTGAGAATCAATTCTGATTTTTTAAATTGTTTATTCTCCAAAACCTCATGCCTTTATTAAGACACCTTAATTTTTATGTAATTGTTTTTGTGAGACAGGATCTTTTTAGCCCAGGCGGGGCCCATAACTAGATAGCCGGGGGAAACCCCCCCTTTTTCAGTTACAACCATTGAAAAATGGGAATTTTAACCAGAATTTTCACTAGCCAGGTAAAAAGACACTTGTTTGATATTTAACTGTCAAAAATTTAAGAATTTTAGGACAGGTGCATTAGCACAGGGCCCGACAAAACAAGCACAGCATTTTTAAAGGCCCTTTCCCTCTCATAATGCTTTCATTAAACAGTAGAAGACTCATTCTTTACTTCATATTATGGTTTATATTTTTGTTTTAGGAACATGTGTGTTTCTGGTGCCTTTTGTTTTTATTTTTTTAACATAAAAAAAAAACACACCCAAATGTTTTTTTTTAGCCTGGTCTATTTTCTTTTTCCATTTTTTTTGTTTTAAGTGTGTTTTTGTTTTTTTTTGGGTTTTGTTTTGTTTTTGTTGTTCTTGTTGTTTGTTTGGTTTGTTCTCAGTTTTTCATAGGTTTCGTAGCCTTCCATCCTGAACTACCTGTAGACCAGGGGGAGACAAGGACCCCACCGCCATTTCCTGGCGGGATTAGAAGGGCCATCATTGCCCAGCTTTTCCATTTGTTTTCTACAGGGGGGGGCTGCGATGGGAGTTAGGACAAGGAGGATCTGAGAGGAGAAGAGGGAGAGGAAAATGAGATCGAAACATTTTTAACATTTATATTTAAAAAGGGAACAGAGCAGTACTGGGTGGCTTTTTTTTAAACCCCACTGTGATCTTGAGACTCTCCACAGACTCCTTCCCCCTTTAAGGGCCTGTTGGTGCAGAAGCAGCAAAGCCAGTCATCCTCCAGGACAACCAGAGCCCCAGCGATTTGAAGTTTGTCCACTAGGCAGGCGAGATACGGGCCCGCTGAGCCCAGGCTCCAAAATGTTCATAGTCAGGTCTCCACAGATTTCCACCCTTTTGTGCTTTCTTATGGAAGTCTAACCAAACATGGTTTTTCTTTCTAATTAAAGCCCAAAAAACAAAAAAAATTTTATCATTTGGAAAGGAAGAGGAACCAAGAGATTTTTCCAATTTCAGAAGGAGGGGGATTTTATTCGGGACCCCGGGCCCAAACCCAAAGGGGAAAAACCCTTTATCAAAAAAAAGAGGTTTCTAGACATGAAATTGAAGATCACCCCTTCATCCTAAATTTTGTCCAAAATTTAGGAAAAATGCTTTGTAAGTAAGATTTTTCTGGTTTGGTTATTGTTTTGATATTACTGGCTTTTCGTAGCTCTGGCTGTCCCAGACTGACTAAACCCTTTGGACCAGGCTGGCCCCAAACCCACAAAGATCCTCCCTTTCCCTTTGCCTCTGCCCCAAGAGAGCTGGGTTTAAAAAAGAACGGGGCCCAAACCACCCTGCCCCATAATGATATCTTTATAGGAGATTATAGGCAAAAGTCCTCTCAGGAAAGAAGGGTACTGGGAAAACTGTTTTAAACCTATGCCTGGTTAGTTTTCTAGAACACTTTTCCAGAAACCAAGCCAGCTGGCAGTGCCCTTTTAACAAATCATTTAAAGGACACAGCTTTTGCCTCCTGCAAGTACAGTTGCTCCCCAAAAAATTTCCCTTTTCCGACAGTAAATACCCACTCCCCATTACATTCTAGTATTTCCAAAAGAAGTCTTAATTTTAATTTTGAAAGTCTGCTGAGTGTTTTTTCCTCACCCCTGAGTTGAAGAGGAAAGGAGCCCATGGGGCTTACACCTTGGTCCCAGCGGGAGAAAGGGCAGGTGGATCCTGTGGCTTCCCAGGCCACCCTTTCCCCTCTACAGAGGAATGACAGGACAGCCACAGCTTTAACGAGAAACCCGGTCTCCGGGAGGAAAGTGAAGCTGACATAGGGACCCAGGACAGTCCATCCACTGCACCTCCTGTTTCCCACCTTGTTTTTGGGTTATTTTAAAACCCTTTTGATTAAACTGGATAACATGCAGCTGTATCCATGAAAGGGATTAATGAATTTCAGTGTCTTGAAGAACACATGATCATGACAATTGCAAAAAAAAACAAGCAAGAACCAGCATTTCTGGGTTAAATAGCCTCCAAAATCCAGACCCCTTTTTGTTAGATTTGGGAAATCAGTCCATGAACTAGCACTTGTTGCCCTGTGCCAAGGTTCCTATTTAGCTAGGATACCTGCATCCAGTTCTTAAAAGCTGTGTTTGATGTTCCAGGGGTGAAAGCAGGTGAAGACGGGGAATCCAGCTCTTCTCCTTAATGTTCTCTTCATTCCGAAATTCTCTTAGGTCCCCACAGGTCAGTGTAGCAGTCCATTCTTATGGCATGGCTCAGTCTCTGTCCCTCCCCCTCTGTCTTTCTTCCTCTCCCTTCTTTTCGCCTCCTCCCCCCATAAATGTGTCTGCAGTCACCCAAATGCTACAGTCACTCCAGCATGCATTTGTCTGGCCGAAATGGCAAACACCCACCTGAAGGTTTCTCCCCCTCCCCCCGTGTTTTATTCTCTTCGCAGTCCCAGGCAGTCCTCGGTCCTGCATGTTTCTGGAGGGTAGAGGGGGTTAGGGTTAGGTAGGTTAGTAATTAGCAGGCCGGGGTTAGGGTAGGCTGTCCCAGGTTCAGCATTGGGGTTTGCATTGTGCTACTGTTAGTGTTATGGATATGGCTGTGTTAGAGTTAGAGTTGCTTAGTGTTAGGAAAATGTTTGTGCAGGTTAGAGTTAGGTTCATCTTTGGGTTGTGGTTAAGGTTAGGTTGGGTACAGATAGGATTAGTTTAATTTTGGGATAGCTTTAGGTTATGGTTGGTATGTTTAAGGTCATGCTGTTCTAGGATTAGGTTTGGGAAGTGTTGTGCTAGGTTTAGGTTAGGGTTAGGGTTGTGCTATGTTCAAGGTTAGGGTTTGTTAACTTTGTGCAAGGTAAGTTTTAGGGTTAGGTTTGGGGTTGGGGTAGGCTTAGGGCCAGGGTGAGGGTCAGGGCCAGGTTTAGGGTTAGTCGTGTCAGGTTAGTCCCGTCAAGGTCAGGTCAGGGGAGGTTTGGGGTTAGGATCAGGGTCAGTGCAGGGTTAATTGTTAGGTCTGTTCAGTGTTGGGCCGGGCCCAGGTCAGGTCAGGTTTCAGGTGTGGGGATAGAGGAGTTACATATAGGGATGGGTAGGTTAGCTTTGGGGTTAGGTTAGTGTTCCTACGGTTCACGGTTTTGCGGCTTTAGGCCATGGTTATGGTTGGTGGTTAGGTTGTGCTATGGTTAGGTTAAAGGCAACTTAGGTTATTTTAGGTCGGGAAGGTTTTTCAGGTGTAAGGTTATGGTGGGTTAGTGTGATAGGTTAGTGTTCCCTTTTAAAGTTAGATTTAGGTATAAGGTAAAGGGTTGGGTTGGGGAAGGGTTGTGCGGGGTAAGGGTTAGGGTTATGGTTGTGCTGGTTTAGGATATAAATAAAGAATAAATATAGAATAAATAAAACCAACTAAATACATAGTCTTTCCTATAGGCTTGTTCCTGCACAATCTGTGAGTCTACTTTTCATTTATTTCTATTTTTCTTTTTTTTCTGGTTTGGTTTTTAGTTTGCATGTAGTGGCTGTCCTGCCACGTGCTCTGAGATGTTTGGCCTTGAAACAAGAAAAAGCCTGCTTTCTTTTTTGTTTTGTTTTTTGTTTTGGTTTTTTATTTCCGCCCCATTCCCAAAAACCTGGTTCTGTGCAATGGACTAAACCAGTTTGCTGTGAGCCTTCTTGTCTCTCCCTCTAGCTTGTTGCTGAATTGTTCTTCCTTGGTTGTTGTTGTTTTGTTTTTTTAATATTATATTTTATTTTTTTAATTTAATCACAGGTTTTTTATTGTATCCCAAATGTCCCTCTCATTTTTTGGTTGATTTTGACTGTATTATTCATATTGTGTGTGTGTTTGTTTTCCCCTCATCTGCCTGGCTTCTGCCAGTACCCTTTCAGCCCCAGTGGTAAGTTTCCCATTTGAGTTAGAATTTGTTCAGAGAGTAGGTAATGTGAGGCCTGTACTGCCACCACCAGCACAGACTCTAATTCATTGTGTTTTGTGTGTGTGTGTTGTGTTTTTGTGTGTTTGCCTGCTTTATTTATTTATCCATTCACCCATTTATTTTTTTTGTTGCTTTGGTTTGTTTCTGTTTTTGTTTTGTTTGTTTGTTTCCAGCCTTGGGTAGCCATGGTTTGTGGGCCCAGGCTGGCCTGAACCAGGGGAGATCCACTTGCCTCTTTTGATCCCCAAGACCTGGGAAGACAGTCATGCTCACCATGCCGCCTATGTTTAATTTTATTTCTTGTTTTTTTGGGCAAAGTTTTTTGGACGTGTTCTCTTTTTGGCTGTCTTTCATACCAAGTAGATACCTTGCACAGTTTTCTTCACCCTGAAACTTTTTAGTTGTTTCTGAGTTTGTTTACTTATTGGTTTTTATTTCACTTGTGTTGGTATGAGGGTGTCAGAAGACCGGGAACTGAAGGTCCTGAGCTGCCATGTGTGTTTGGGAGTTGAGTGTGGGATCTTGAAAAGACCAGACCATTTCCCTTTAACCACTGAGGCACTTCTACAGCAGCCAAATTTATTTATTTATCTATCTATTTATCCATTTATTATTTGTTTGGTTATTTTATCTATTTATTTATTTATTTGAGACAAACTCTCCCTAATCTTCTCTCTCTCTTGTGTGTATGTCTCTGAGAAACAGAGAGCTAGCTATATTTTAAAATTAAATAAGTGAATGAGAAATAAAAAACAAACAAGTTTGGTTTTTGTCGTTTGTTTGATTTGTTTTTTTTTGTTTGTTTTTTTTTTCTCCAGAAAAGGGGGGCTGTTTACCACTCGGGAGATGTCTGGCCTTGAAACAAAGAAAAAGGCCTGCTT